>CAJNJA010006144.1:0-17135 GCA_905231915.1 Symbiodinium necroappetens
CGGCCTCAGCATCGTCTGTGAAAGAAGGCTTTATTCACGGCTTTCCACCAGGGCTAAGTCCTATTTGGAGGCACTGGACAAGCGCGGATGCAGCCGAATTCAGCTGGAGAGCACCCACGAAGAAGGGCTTCGGAGCTCGCTACGCAATGCGAGGGGAGCTGCCAGCAAGCCATAGGCGTTTCATTTAGCCTGGTGTTCTCGCTTCTGCTTGTTCCAGCAAGTTATATTGGAGCTGTTGCATACAACGGAATTGGCCGAATTGACGAAGGGTTGGGGGTGGCCTGCTTCTTTATCCAAGCTTTCGATGCCCTCGGCAATGCCGTGGCCGTTCTGCTCCTCTCCGGTGGCCACAGAATGCCCAAGGTTGAAGGGAGGCCGTGCAGCGGGTGCTGCAAGGCGGAAACCCGTGAGCACGTCCCACAAAAAGGCGGCCCTTTGCATGAAGAAACCGACTCCACCTGGAGCAGAAAGGTGGAAGAACTCTCCATGCGGGGGATGACCTTGCGAAGCTTCCTGCAGTTCTATCAAGAGAAGCTCCCTTCGATGCCAGATTGGACATATGTACCAAGCGAACACAAGACCAGAGATGTTGTCAGACGAGCAATCATACCACTGACTCGCCAAGAAGCATGTGCATTCGCAGTTTCAGCCTTCAATAGGGACGGGCCACGACGCGCGCAGGTGATGGTGACGCACAACTGGGGCAACGCTTTTGGCGATTTGCTGGCTGCCGTGCTGTCGGATGCCCTACAGGAATGCAGTTTCACCTTGCCAGCACAACTTCTGCAGGAAGAGTGCGCTTTCCTTCAGGACCTTTTGGCAAAGATGGGGCGCTTGGATGACACCTATTAGGTTTGCGCGTTCGCCGTGAACCAGCACATCAGCATTTGCCACAGCAACCCATATGACCGGGATCCTTTCACAAATGAGTTGCACCAGGTGTGCCACTGTGGCAGCACCAACATCGTTGACCCAGATGGCCGAAGTGCAGCATCAGAGATCAACAAGTTTGATGACATGATGTGCCTTCTTGCGAAGACTGGAGGGTGCAGACAGGTCGTTGCAGTGGACAAATCTCTTGATTTGTTCCGTCACGCATGGTGCGTGGCCGAGATTGCGGAGGCCAAACGCTTGCACATGGAGCAATCCTTGAAACTGTCGTCCAAAGCAGTGCTGCAAGACCGTGCTCGGACACTGGAAAACTTGGATGTGCGGAACATGCGCGCCTCCTCGGACAAGGACAAAGAGCTCATCCTGGGCAAGATCGAGGACATCAACGAATTCAATGCCAAGCTTCAAGTGCTGATTTTTGATCCCCAAGCCGGCCTTGTTGCTACGTGGAATGCCATGGATAGCCTGCAGCAGATTGGTGAGGTGGGCCGGCTCATTCGCTGGGGCCGGGCAGATGCAGGCAGTGGAAAAGTGTGGAGGGCATGGGAAGGCCACAGCTGACCATTTTCCAAGCACAGCCCATAAGAGGCATGTGCGAAAAACACTGTGATGTGCCAGCCTGCTTAAAAGAATGGCCTCCGCGATGTCTCCGAGTTGGATTGCGTCAACATGTCGATGCTTTGAGAAAAGGTTTTGCACAGGTCGTTCTTCCGGAGTCAATGTGATGAACGGTGCCTCCCCGGCTCCGCGAGGAAGCCGGGAACCTGGCCAACGCTGGGCACCGAGGCCAAGCGAGCGGGCAAGACACAAATGGACACAGCATCTAGAAGCCATGGGCAGGTTGACATCACTAGGTCACTAGGCCCTTCTCTGGGTAAAACATCATCCAAAGATCAAGGCCATGCACCATCCTACCAGCTCCTAAGGGACACTCACCTCAAAAGGTAGGCTCAGGCTATTCCGGTGGCAAGCTCCAACGATGGGATGGGGAGACTCCTGAATGTCAAGGGGGAGAATCTATTTCCTGGAATCCAGTGGAAGCTCATGAGGCTCATGGTCATGGATCTTGGTAGGGTCTTTGTTTGAGGAAAGATCGCTTTGAGCCCAAGCCATGAAATCAAAGCTCACGAAGATGCAGGCAACTGGCCGCCTCCAAAAGTGTGGGTAGCTTGAAGCCTGCAAGGGTGTCAATCAGGGCTGGGCAAAATCATGCTCAGACACCTGGATTATGCAGGAATTTCCAGCCCTTTAGGGTGTTAGGAACCAGGTTTGAACAAAGGGAGGGCGCCCAAGCCCTGGTCAAAGAACCACCATTTGGGTGCTTTCTAGACTCCCGTGGTGTCGGGCGCTCACCTCCCTCCGCCTGCGCATTTTCGGTGGTTTCAAGGTGAGCAGCCACTTCGGTGCAAACGGTGGTGTTCCATAGTCAGTTGCTGTATGTTCTTGATTCTTGGGGTGTTGGATGGCAGATAATCATTGGTGGGTAAAATATGCCAGGACCCCGGACCTGGAACCTTCAGGTTCTGGGCCACGCCGACCCATCTTCCAACGGCTTCCCAACTGGCTGCGCAGGGGTGGCTGGGTGTCGCAAGGCGAGACCTGTCGAGCTCGGTCGCCCGTATGAGGGTGGGTGAAGGTTGTGGCAGGCTTCCCTTGGGTCCAAGATCTGCTGGTGGGTTCGTTTTGATAGTGATGCCAGATGGTATGTAGGGTTATCTGAGTCCCAAGAAATGCGTTACCGCAGTGGGGTTAAAACCCACAAGTGGGAACCAACCAGTAGGGGTGTAGATCCTTTCATGGGCCAAGACTCCACGATAGGGATGAGGGACAGAACCTTCGCCATGGTTTGCGGGGGCCCAGGGTGTGAGATACCAAGGTCATTTCTTCAAGTGGGGACAGACTGTACGCTTCAAAACCCTAGTTTTTTCATGAACGATGGCTTGTGTAATTCCCTTCAAAGACGCCGCAACTTGGATTTCCACCACCACCCAAAAACCATGGCTAGCCACCCGCTTGTATGGATGACCATGCAAGTATGGTCAGGATACCGCTGACCAGGACCATGGCCTAGTTGAGTCTCCACTTCCATGTGCCCCAAGCCATCCCCCCAGCCCTCTCCTGAAAACCCGATGCCCATATCTCCAATATTTTTTGGATACCCTCCTTGTAGGAACTAAGATGTACCCGGAGCCCCCATGAAAGGGCACCAGCCGAGTGCCCCTGCCTGGTGCCCCACCCTTCTGCCAAATTTCCTGCGGACGAAGAGACCTGATTCCCAACTTAGATGGTCATCCGGGCACGATAAGGTAAGCGGGGTTACTTCCGGAGGTTCATCCACTCACCAGGCTTTCAGCGGTTCGTCGGGATGCTTGTTCAACTAAGATACCCGGCCACATGATGGGCGACATTCCCGAAGGTGGTGAGTTGCATAGGGATTTTTCCCATCCAACAGAGTCCTGTCATCCCGTGGTTCGTTCAAGGATCTTCGATCTCCGTCCCCCACGAGGTGACCCAGTGAAACGAAGTGGACCTTCTTCCCTCCGGAGGACGCGGCTTGGCCCCGGAAATCGCTAGGATTCTTACGGGGAAGCCTCAAGAAACAGTTTCAAAATGGCATTTTTTCTTTCAGATTTAATGGTAAAAAACGAGTTTCTTTTCACCCAAGAGTGGATCTTTGGGAAACAACCATTCATCCATGAATCTTTGGTTCTTTGGTTTCGCAGGTAGCTTCTCACTTGTCCCTTCTCAAGGTGCCATCGCCAGAGTCTTCTTGTTGAATGGATGGTCTGATGGCTTTTTTCCGGAATGGCTCGGCTCAAGCCAGCTGACGGGCTGTCTTTGTTTCACCTTTTTGTCATGTCCATGCCCCGTTCCAGTGCGGCAAGCTCGGATGTGAGCTCTGAGAGCTCGGAGACTGGAAAGTCTTCAGAAGATCAGTTTGTCCGAAGACCTTGTTGCCATTGGTTGCCTCGCTCGTACCTGCTGGTCTTTGTGATCAATGCCACCGCGACTGGTTTACTGTGGCCTGCTGATACTTGGTTGGATGATCGTCCGTGCGGCCTCCAGATGCGACTGTTCTTCTCTGGACTCATGTTGTCAAGTTTCGGAGCCGGCTGTGTAGCAGCCTTTCTGGTGAGAAGGGCTGAAGCGTCTCCTCACACAAGGTGGGCCTGTGGGTATGCCGTAGTGAACTGGATTCAAGCCATCTTGGGTTCCCAGGGCATGCGCGATCCAGATGGTGGATGGTGTAGGTTTGGCGTCCTACCATCCACATGGCATGTGAACCAAGAAAGTTTCAGGTGGTATTATGGGCTTTCATTGTGCCGAGGGCTGCTGTATTTGGTTGCTTTGTTCTGGATGCAGACACTCATCGCTTCACGGCTTTATCTCTTGGAAAAGTCCTCCAAGCGGAACTATTGCAGTGCCTGCTTTCGCAGACTCATGTGGGCCCAATTCTTTGGGGCAGCCATGACTTTGCTTGCTGGGATCTTCGCCTATTTGGCCACTGGTGATGGTGGTTGGGTTACAATTGTTTTCATGTGCGGGGGGGTTACGACATTGCTCTGCAACGTTGCAGCGAGCATGCTAGCCATTTGCTCTTTGGGAAAGTCTTTTTTGGATCTATGGCGTATTTGTAGGCTGGCAGAAGCGACCGAGGCCTCCCCCTCTGCAGTAGATTCCTTGAGACGAGCCCGAAGGTTTGCTGGTCTGCAAGCCATTGGCGTTTCATTGAGCCTGGTGTTCACGCTTCTGCTTGTCCCAGCATGGGTTTTTGGAAGTTGGGCTGAGAGGGGACTTGAAAACGGGTTCGCTGTGGCGTGCTTCTTTATCCAAGCTGTTGATCCCCTTGGCAATGCGGTGGCCGTGCTCCTTCTGTCCGGCAGCCACAGAATGCCCAAGGTTGAAGGGAGGCAGCCGAGCTGGTGCTGCAAAGTTGGAAAACGCGAGCATGTCCCACAAAAAGACGGCCCTTCGCATGCAGAAACCGATACCACCTGGAGCAGAAAGGTGGAAGAACTCTCAATGAGGGGTATGACCTTGCGAAGCCTCCTGCAGTTCTATCAAGACGAGCTCCCTTCGATGCCAGATTGGACATATGTACCAAACGAACACAAGACCAGAGATGTTGTCAGACGAGCAATCATACCACTGACCGGCCGAGAAGAATGTGCATTCGCAGTTTCAGCCTTCAATAGGGACGGGCCACGACGCGCGCAGGTGATGGTGACGCACAACTGGGGCAACTCTTTTGGCGATTTGCTGGCTGCCGTGCTGTCGGATGCCCTACAGGAATGCAGTTTCACCTTGCCAGCACAACTTCTGCAGGAAGAGTGCGCTTTCCTTCAGGGCCTTTTGGCAAAGATTGGGCGCTTGGATGACACCTATTGGGTTTGCGCGTTCGCCGTGAACCAGCACATCAGCATTTGCCACAGCAACCCATATGACCGGGATCCTTTCACAAATGAGTTGCACCCAGTGTGCCACTGTGGCAGCACCAACATCGTTGACCCAGATGGCCGAAGTGCAGCATCAGAGATCAACAAGTTTGATGACATGATGTGCCTGCTTGCGAAGACTGGAGGGTGCAGACAGGTCATTGCAGTGGACAAATCTCTTGATTTGTTCCGTCGCGCATGGTGCGTGGCCGAGATTGCGGAGGCCAAACGCTTGCACATGGAGCAATCCTTGAAACTGTCGTCCAAAGCAGTGCTGCAAGACCGTGCTCGGACACTGGAAAACTTGGATGTGCGGAACATGCGCGCCTCCTCGGACAAGGACAAAGAGCTCATCCTGGGCAAGATCGGGGACATCAACGAATTCAATGCCAAGCTTCAAGTGCTGATTTTTGATCCCAAAGCCGGCCTTGTTGCTACGTGGCATGCCATGGACAGCCTGCAGCAGATTGGTGAGGTGGGCCGGCTCATTCGCTGGGGCCGGGCAGATGCAGGCAGTGGAAAAGTGTGGAGGGCATGGGAAGGCCGCAGCTGACCATTTTCCAAGCACAGCCCATAAGAGGCATGTGCGAAAAACACTGTGAAGTGCCAACCTGCTTAAAAGAGTGGCCTCCTTGGTGTTTTTCGAGTTGGCTTGCGTCAACATGTCGATGCTTTGAGAAAAGGTTTTGCACAGGTCGTTCTTCCGGAGTCAATGTGATGAACGGTGCCTCCCCGGCTCCGCGAGGAAGCCGGGAACCTGGCCAACGCTGGGCACCGAGGCCAAGGGAGCGGGCAAGACACAAATGGACACAGCATCTAGAAGCCATGGGCAGGTTGACATCACTAGGGCACTAGGTGGGTAAAAAATCATCCAAAGATCAAGGCCATGCACCATCCTACCAGCTCCTAAGGGACACTCACCCAACGGTAGGCTCAGGCTGTTCCGGTGGCAAGCTCCAACGATGGGATGGGGAGACTCCTGAATGTCAAGGGCGGGAATCCATTTCCGGGGCACCCCCGTGTGCTTAGCCCAAATTCCATGTTAGGGGATATTGTGATGCCAGCATATGATGGCACCATGATCACAGTCTTGTTACGCCCACCCGCGAGCCCCAAAACCGCAGGCAGTATGTTACTTTGGTGAGAGCTGCAGACAAAGCAGACCGCAGCCCTGTATAGAAGCCATACCACCGTATTCTATTGACTCGCCACAGGGGTTACAGGCATATACACTGAAGCCATAAGCATCAAAGTTTCACACGAACTTCAGCTTTCGGGCCAGTTGTGTGATAGCCTGGCATGCACGGTTCAGCATTCAGGACTGGAATCTCGCTGGGCTTTGCGAGGATTTATCCGGTGTGGTGGATTTGAAGTTTGACCGCTTCTAAGACTTTGGCTTTAGTGTTCGGTGGGCCGAGTTGCCGGCGTCATGCCTCTCGCAAGCATCACGTCCTACCGCAGTATTTCACGCCGCCCTGGTCGAAATCCTCTCATGGCCTGACCACTCACCTTTCAGCACATTCGCACCGAAATCGTAGTTGTTGTTCCTTTTCTTTTTTCTTCTTACAAAAGGAAACATGCGTGGACAAGAGGAAAATACTAAACAGTAGGATTGTGTTGAACATGAAGCATTTGCGATTTTTGCATCGAGATCTAGGATTTCCCACCGACATCCTAGTTTACTCTTATTGTTCTATCACTTTTCCGTTCACTTTAGGCAAAAATTGGGGAACCAATACGAACACAACCGGAAAACAGAGGACTGTGCCGAAAAATGAACTCTTTTCGATGCTTGTTTTGAATTTTTCATCGAAACCTAGGATTGCTAGCGACATCCTATTTTATTCTAGATGGTTAATCTAGTTGCTAGTTGTTATCTGATGTTTCTTTGCTGTAGGGGAAAGTGAGGGTGAAAAAGGTAAGCCATGAGCAATTGTTTGTGCTTCTTTCTGTTTTTGCATGGACCGGGATTTCCCGCTTTTCGTCCTGTCTCTGACGATCCTGAGTTCCTCATATCCCGTTTTCCTTAGCATTTAATGGATTTGCGATTCTGGCCCTGTACTGCCAGTCTCAAATCTAGGGCCTCCATGTGTCACTGCATGGCTTGTCCCCAACATGGGCTTATGTCACCGCACGCAGGTGCTCTGAGGCGAGTTGTAATGACGGTCGTATTCGTTGACCCTGAAGGTTTGGCTTGGCCGCAGTAGAGCCTCAAGTCCCGATTTATAGAATCACCATCATGACCCAACGATATCCGTCCCGTCCGACAAGCTTCAGGAAGACCCGCAGTCGATCCAGTCCAACCGTCGGCTCTCTTTGAATTTCTTGTCACGCCATGGCCTTGTGCCCTGGCGACACCACCGAATGGGATCTGCCGGCTTCCATTTTCCCTTCGGGCGCCGAGCCTACATATGGAGTCGCAGCCTGCCAGGATGATCTGCAGCGAAAGTTCGGGAACTTGCCACCCTTGGTGCCCACGCCCAAGAGAGGGGGGGGGTCCGAGAGGAGGTCCGCTTTCTGAAATGCGAAGAGGTGATGCCCCTTCGTGCCAAGGAAGGAGGTGCCACAACGAGAACTTCACAAAGCTTTGGCGGGGCACGCAGCGACGCAGCGCGGGATTTGGATTCTGCCTTCCAGCACGTTGCAAGACCCATGCTGGCTCAGGTTGAGGCAGCCGAGGCCTATGAGCCTCTCGAACACCGGAGCTTCGAGGAGTTGGAGGATTCCGCCGCCGACTCTCTGAATCCTCCGCGACTCTTCTTAAGCGGAGGCTTTGGAGGAGGCCGCTGTGGACGACGATCTGCTGCGGAAGTATCGGAAGCAGCGCTTGGCCCGGCTCCTCAGAACAACAGCAGCCCGAGAAAGCTTGACATGTGAAAGAAGGACCACACAACTCGCCGTTTTGGCGCCGTTACGGATCGTAGCACTCCCTACACGCACAACCAGAACACCTCCAGCAGCAGCTGAGCATAGATGAGCTGGAAAGGTTTCGAAAGGCAGCCTTATATGGTTTAACATCATGGAACTTGGGAGCTGACATGCACAAAGAGACTTAGACCAAGCCCGGCGCTTGCGGTCCGAATTCAGTCATCTGCATGTCCGAGCAGGCCTGGTCCTAACATTGCTTGATCTTTTGGGTTCGGGTTCGGACCTCGCACTTGCAGGCGCAGCCTGTGCCGCCTGCAGGTCCAGGAGGTGAGAAAAGGTTTTGTTCAAGGGGCGCTTGCTAGGGGCCGCTAGGGCTTGGAGAGAGCGGGCCCAGGCATCCAGCACTTCTCGATCCCATGCGGTAAGGTGCTGGGCATCCCGTGGCTGAGTTGCACGTACCATCTATGATTGGCCTTTCAGTGCCTTTCCGATTTTGGCCGGTTTTTGCAAACTTCTCTGAGGCTTCGACTCCATGCTCCTCGGAAGCAAAGAAGCACTTAACCGGAGAAGCTCTCGGAGTCTCACTACGGATGGAGTCTCGCCTCGTCCTACATACAGCCAGGTGCTTCTTCCGCTGACAGTGGTACTGGCTGGCCTCAGCCCACTTGTTTCGGGCCATCCATGGCTTTCCGCGCAGGGCCTAAGTGTGATCGAAGCAGTGTCGTGGATTCCCTTCGTGAGAGCACCGAGCGCCTCAAGAACATGAGGTTGTTCTCGCCGTGCTCGTTGCAGGGCCTTTACTGCTACTTGACTGCGAGGCAGCGAAGCATTTCTATGTTTGATGATCCTTGCCGCGAGAGCAGGCTCATCACCGTTTTGATCCACGAGCTGGGCCACGTCCTGGCCGCTAGGCCCATGGACGGCAACTAGATCCTCTGTTCAAAAAATCACGCTGCGCAGGAAATGCGGATGCACGGCTAATCACATACTTCTCTGGCCGCTGGGTGGGTTGGCCTTTATCGGAGGAGCTGTTGGTCCCAAGGACCGGCGGCGGCACCACAGCACACTCTCATGCCTTCGAGCTTTCATCCCAAGCTGATCAAGCCGAGCTTTGTCAGGCGCAGATCTTTATCTCTGCCGCTGGTCCTGCAACTCATCTGCCAATGCTTGGTGCCTTGGGCTGAATGAGAGAAGTACATAAGAAACCCAGAGTTGCCCATGCTCCACGGTATCTCAGGTGCATGGGCACTGCTCCTAGCAGTGCTTCATGGTCGAGTCACCTTATCTCTGAGCGGTCTCTTCTACGAGAGGGACTTCTTCAGCTTGCTGCGCCTTTGCCCTTCTTTCAGATTCTGCTTCATGTGCTGAAGTGTCCTTGGCCTAATGCAGAGATCAACGATCACATCATGGGGGCTTGAGACAGAAACGACCAACCAGGTGCATAGCCATGTTGAGCGTCTCGGCTGCAACTGTGGGGCATGGAAGTTGCTTGTGACACTCGACGCATCGCGCGAGATACCAATGTTGCAATGCTACTCTTTAACTTGCGTGTGCCTCAGCAAGCGGGAGGGGACGTGTCTTTGGCGAAGTTGCGAACAAGTTTCAAGGCTGGTCCCTTGCTTTCCGCTCGACTGCTCCCGGATCCTGGCAAGCGTGCTCCTTTTCTGGATGGAGCCTGGCAAAGCCGCCGGCGTGCGGGGACCCTGCATCATGCTGATCGTGCGGTAGGGAGGCAAAAGCCGCTCATCGTTTGTTTTCTCGAACTGAGAAGGTTGTTGTGGTATGCTCCGTCATTGCGCTCGTTGTGCTTGTCGGCCTGAGTGTTTGGTCGTATGCGATGCTCGGCTGGAACTTGGAGATCGGGCTCTGTGGGAGCTGTATACCCCGGAACAAACAGATTCCCCACTCTCAGGGAAAGAAGCGCTGCATTGCCCGAAGCTCAGAGATGAAGGACGCGTAGCTGGGACACCTAACTCGTAGATGGCGTAGATGAGGTCGTTGAACTTGGTGCTGGCTTTCTGGCTTGCGATGCAGACATGGAGGCCGGTGTCGCAGCACGGTGTCAAGCGGTCAATAGCAGGTGGGTCTTTGAGCTTTCTGGTCTGCAACCACAACATGTCCAAAGCGTGAACACTGCTCATGCCAGGTTGCACAGAAGTCGTCTGCAGGCACTGGGGGGCTCAAAGGTTTCGACCCGAGAGACGATGATAACAGCAGGCTTGCATCTTTGAGTGTGGAACTGGTCTAGACCCGAATGGCCGACAGCTCACGCAGAGTGCAGTTGAGCCTCGCATCTGCGCAGGGGGACTTGGCTTCCGATCCGCTCTTCGCTGCAGCCATGGCAGCTCGGAGCCAAGCCACGGCCTCCGCCACCGCCGCGGCCTCGGTGGCCTCGGACCCAGAGCCTGACCCTTTGCAGCGTTCTCTTTGTCCCCCGCTTTGAGGCCCAAGCTCCTTCAAACAGCTTCCGGCTCTTTGGAGGAGGACAGAAAAAGCGAGTTGAGGGAGATAGAGGGAGAGGGAGACGGCCATCTCGGTGTCGAGGCGCCGTATCCTTGGGCAAAGCTACCGCACCGCCGAGCAGCCAAGTGCCTTCGCTGCACTGTGGCAGCATCGAATTCCTGAAAGTGGACGTGGCTGCAGGCTTGCCTCGGCGCTGCCATTGTACTTTGGGTGGCTACTAGCTTCTCCCGTGCTAATGTGGAGCCGCCATACCATTGGTGATGCGCTCGACCCCGGCTTCCGGCCATGGAAAATCCCGGTTGCCTGCACGATTCCTGCGACTAAAGCCGGCCAAAAAGAGGGCGCCCAGGCGGGTTCCTCGACGGCCGAGGCCGAGCTGAAGACCGCGGCCTCGGCGCGCTTCGGCGAGCTGCGGCAGCTCGTCCGCGCCGAATACGTCCGGGAGGTCACCGAGGCCTCTGCAGAAGGCGCGGTGTGCAGGAAAGCCACGGGTTTTCCTTTTGTTTTGTGTAGGTAGTGGTTCCTTTACCTTAGCTCGCAAGAGTTTCAGCTTCGGTACTCGTACCCAGAACATATAGCATCTTGCTCAAACATGAGCCTGAACAAGTGGAACTCGCTCCGCGAGACGACTTTCCTGCGGCGGCCGAAGAATCCAAAACTGGGACCGAAAGGCTCAGCTTTGGGACCTTGCAGTAGTTGTGCTTTTGTATGTGTCTGTATATATACGCAGATATATTCAGACATCGATCTGCCGGGGGGAACGTACATTCACATCCCCTCCGCATGAAAACTCGGAAAGCTGCCGAACACGGTCCGAATCACTTCAAAGCACCAGGCGCACGAGTCGAAACCTGCAACATAGAAATCCGGGGCCCTCTCCCCATGTGCAGTCGACTTTCATGTTCCTGCCCAATTAACACCCTAGACCGAAGCAGTGCCCAGCACAGCCCGGCATTTTGCGCGCGTGCTATAGGACAATGTCAGCCCGATTGCGAGGTCGTGACATGTCTTTTCTGAATGGCTGTGGGGCTTCCTTAAGCAGACTACAATCGCCCACCCGGACGCTTTTCTATCCTGTCAGGACAGTGGGTGCTGGTGCTGCTGTACACAGAGAGCAGCCTAGCATGTCACCCGATGATGAGGCGCACTGTTGCAGAGACTCCGGGTGCATCTTTACCGCCCTCAAACCAGGCAGTGCTCTTTATGTAACACTCCTGGCCCTAAAAAACTCAGGCCCTGGGCAGAGGCAGCACGGCGATTCCCTTCCGTGAAGTTCATGAAGGGCGTGGCCTCGGAGGCGGGCCGAGGGCTGCGTAGGGCCACGTATAGGGCCCTTAGCGCGCCCCTCACCAAACACCGCATATGTCCTGCCTTTTCCCAATGTTGCTTGACGTACTGCGCACTGTGCGATTTTTCTGTGTGTCTGACAACTGCGCACGCCGTGCCGCCAGATCATTCCTGACTTCCCGGACAGCCTGACACCGACGGTGATCATGTGGCCCTAGAAGGAAGGCGAAGGAGTACGGGAGAGACTGACGCAAAGAGGTACAAGGACAAGGAGTGCATCAAGAAGGTGCAGGGCCTGGCCGAATGGGGAGGAAGTCGAGTCTGCCGGGAGCCCAAGCCCGGTTCTGCGAGTCACATCTCCACACCCCTCGGTGTTTTTCAAAGGTGTCGATTCCGTGGAGTGGGTACTGGCGGAGCTTGGCATTGTCCATGCCTCTTGAGGCTGGCGTAAAGTCAAGATCCCAATTTGCCGGTCCTTCGAGGTGCAATCCGAGCTCGAGGAGGATCCCAGGGCGGCCGCGGCCTCGCAAAAGCCTGCCGACATCAAAACCAACCTGTCGAAGCAATTCAGAGAGGCGGCCGAGATGACCGAAGCACCTCAGGAGGGGGCGTAGCTGTTTCAGCGGCGACGGTGTAGCAGTGGCTTAGCAGTGTACAGCTCGAAGCTCAGAGCAACACTGCCCTTTGCTCGCCAGGACGGGTCCGAGGATTCCGACGAAGGTTCCCGGTTTTTGTGGATGCGCCTCGCGTGGTAAGACGGCAAATTTAAAAGAAATGTCGCTCGCAGGCACAGACGATCGCAGCTACACCTCTGCAAGATTGGAGCGGACGCTGCGCGGAAAGTGGCGGTAAAAGGACGAGCTACTGCACTTGCTGCTTCAACACGGCGTATTGCTGATCCCATCATTGCAGGTGTTAATGTAATGGCAGCGACAGCAACATTTTCAGGTTTGATCAGAGCAGACAAGCAACAGACAAGTACCCAGACCTGCCACAGGACGGTACAGAGCTCTCTACTTGCACTACCTCAAAGCATGTTCCATCGGCCGTCGTCCGAAGCCTGCATACAGCCCCCAGAAGCTCTCGCAGAACATCTTTGGGCAGCTCCTTTCGGACTCCGAGTGTCGGGCTTCAGAGCGTACGCAGATGTGACAACGTAGACAGCCACGGCCACAAAGTGCAGACATATCTGTGCGGGCATATGCCTGCATGTCTGTATGTATGTATACATGTATGTGCGCGTGTCTGTCAGTCTGTCAGTCAGTCTGTCTGTCTTTTTGTCTGTCTGTCAGTATTAATGTAATGTAATGTAATAACGCAATGTATCGTATCGGAATGTAATGAAATGCAATGCAATGTATTGTAATTTAGTAGTGTAATGTATCGTATCGTAATGTAATGTAATGCAATGCAATGCATGCATGCACTCAGACGAAAGCAAAACACCAAAGAACAAACACGCGTGTGTCCGTGCGTGTGTGTACATGAGCCCATCTCTGCCTGTACATGTCCACCGCCGCCCAATTTCAGAGGTTTCAACCAACAACAATCAATAGCACATAAGTTGGTCTACCTCAGTGTTTTTATATTCACATACGCACAGTACAACATGCCGCACCGTTGCATCGACAAGTTCATGGACAAAGAAGCACACCCCGATGTCAACCAAGAAACAACGCCAAATAGCATTCGTGATGTTTGATATTTTCCCCGCTGAAGATTCTATGAAGAACTTTGCTAGGAATCTTCACTGTTTAATGTACCCTGCTTTGGATGTTGAACATCGAAGATCCCATGGACAACATTTCCATGAATCTTCAATGTTCAATGCTGAAATCAAGATTGAAGCATACGAGACTTGGTGTGCTTGCTTGATACTCCCTTCCAGAGATGGCTCAACGGCACTATGTCACCACACCACATGCACCTCTTTCATGCACTTCATGCCCAAAGAGGCTGCCCGCAACCCCAATCGCTGAATGATCTCGCTCATCTCAGCTTTGCTTTGAAGCACAGATCCTATCTACGACTGCAATCTTCCCATCCCTGCAAGGCTTTTGTCAAAGGCAGTACAAACACTACAGTACAGCAGAAAGTCGACTCTTTTTGTGCCAAGGGAAGGGAGGGAACTAAAGCGAATTCTGCACCTCAGCTTCGCCTGTCCTTGGCTTGCTACCGGTACCTCTTGCTTTGCAGTACAACGGATGTGGCAGAGGTCGCATGGCCGCCAAGATTCAAGTCATCCATGACGCGGTCACTTGGCTACTGACTCTAACAAACGAGTGAGCCCATAACTCAAACCGATCTCAGCTCGATGCCTGCAGCTCTACGCTGCGCTCTCAAAAACTCGGCGTCTTCCTACTGAGGGAAATGAACTCGACGGCAGAGGGTTGAGCAAGATTTTAGGCATTGCACACCATCCGAGTATGGGCAGCCGGGCTCTTCAGAGTTCATACTCCAGGCCGTGATGGCCGAGACTATCGCTCGCAATTCCTCGCGGTGGTTTAATCTCATCACGACCACGAGACCTCTGCATGAGTTGGCATTCCCGAGGCGTCTCACAATGCATGCGACAATGCCCCATTCCCACTTGTGCCAATAGGCCGCGTGCGAAAGGACTCGACACAGCAAAACAGCGACTCCGGTTTGCAATTTATAGCTTGGCCGAGGCACAGCGAAAGGAAGATGAGCGCGACGAGCAGGAGGTTGCAGTTGCTGTGTGCATTTGACACTGCAAAAGACATCGTGCAAGGGACACGCCAAGCCCCCTAGTACGTAGAACAACTCGAAACCCGGCTTCCGCAATGTGCTTCTGCGCTTCTGGCGAAAAGCTGATGCGTGGGCATCACGCGGCGCCTCAGGTGCGCTCCAGGTGGTTTGCTCATGCGCTCTTCTTTGATCCACAATTTCTTGATTTTCACAATATCACACTTGCCAGCACTGCTTACACTGTCGGAAAACAGCGTTGCCATTATTGCTGAAGCAGTTGTGAAGCTCGGACGCAAGCAATTCGCCAGCAAGTTGAAGCCATCTTCTCGATACTCAACACTTGCCCGATTGTGGACAAGGCAGGTTCGATGGTGATGGTTGGGATGTTACTGCTCGCATTCAATCATTTTCCCTTGTCGTGCATGCTGCATATTTTATATGGACAAAATATGTCGTGCAATACAGTGGAAAAGTGTTGTCCAGACATGAGCTTCGACTTTCCCAAGATGTGGCAAACAAGTACAAAAGTTAAAGCATGCCTGCAAGACAAGGGGCTTGGCAGCCGCAGTATGGGCGATTGTGGCTGCACCTGTTCGGCTTTTGAATAATTACGTGTCGAGCGTGGCTGTCAATGGCCAGTCGGCCCGCCTCGCCAGCCTCTTCCCAGCTGGACTTTGAAGCTGTGACGACCTGCCCGCCCTTCTCGCAAAGCAAAGGCTGCAGCACTCAGTTCCGACATGAACGACTTGGCATTGTCCAAGTAGGTGCTGATGCCCGACGTTATATCAGCCTCCGGAAGGCGTAAGGTTACAGGGACATAAAACAGGCATTCACCTCGTGACCGGAAACAAGATCTGGGCTCCAAACCGGCACGCCGGCCTTCAACTCGGAAAAGACCTCCATCAAAACGCACACAAAGAAGATGCGCTCCATGGCGTCAGGGAGAGCAGCAGAAGGGCCGAAGGACGCGGAAGTGCCAAATCCAGCCACAAACACTGGTCAAGGGGAGACCATGAGCATGCAAGAGAAAGCAACGCGACATGCGCGCAAGCTGATGGCTGATGGTCCTGTCGCTGGACTGCGGTCATGCTGCTCTTTGGACTCTCTTATATCTCTCACGTCGCCTTCGCCACTGGCGCCGCAGGCCAACGCGAGGCAGGACAAACATCGACGCATGAGCGGCTGCTTAAACCGCTGTATGAATATCTGAGTCTTGAAAGAATCTCCATGCATGTTGCAGTACTTTCGCCTACTGCCTGCACCTCTGCTAAGCGACCTAAGCGACGAAGTACAGTCTCCTCTCAACATACACTGATCCCCTGGCTACTGGTAGCTCGCTTTGCCGCATTTGGCCATCGATCAACTCGGGCCGCTCAATTCAATTTGAAAGTCTTCCCCACGAAAGAGAAAGAACAACCTCGCACCCCGTACTTCGAGTCCTTGTGTGAAAGCTGAAAATTAGCCATGCCGCATTCCTTTTCCATCCTGATACGCTAGTAAATTACCTAAGCCTGTCACCGTAAAGACCCCAATTGCCTTCAAGATGCTACATATGTCTGTTACATCTCATGGTTAACACCCAAGCAAAGAGACCCTAGCAAGCTTTGAAATTCACTGAGGATGATAATTTGCGTGGAGGTTTAGTCCTGAAATATTGCTTACCTCACCTTGAGCTAATGTTGTAAATGTACTAAATCTTGTGTGGTAGCACTGGCTTCACCTGTGTCCCTGATCACCTCCCGCAAGAAGCATCGAAGATCTTTGGTTAACAAACTGACAACCAGACAAAGCTTTCCAAATTACAAAGTTTGAGCTCAATTCACTGTTTAGGCTTGTAGAAGGCTACCATCAGGATAGCTGCATAGCTTTTCCGGGAAGCGTGGGAAACAGAAACGTTTAATCGGCACGAGAGCAAGGGCACACATCTCAACACTCTGCAGCTCACGGGAACACTGCGACGTGCAGCTCAGCATGTATCACCGCCACCAGATGTGTATAAATAGACGCGAGACAAAGGTTCCATCGTCTACCTGCTCACTTCATGATTCTGACATATCCCGGAAAGCACTCCCATCGCAACCCTTGTAGGCCATCAAGTTCCGTGTATGACGAGCCTACTCCAGAAACCCGATGTGCGTGCCGAGTCGGGGCGTCCGGAGAGGGGGTAAGCAGGGGTGGCATTGAAGGCCTCGGCACACTTCCAATCCATTATCGGAGGGCCTGCGCTAGCTGAAGCATGTGCGACACAATGTACATGCACGACTGCGTGATGAGCCCAGATTTGATGGTTTTGGGCTTCCCCGTCCAAGGTAGCCCCAAAAGGAATAAACAGAGTGGGAAGGTGCCTGATCAGTTTGTTGAAGTTGTGAGCGTAGTTTAGCACGCATACGATGACGACGGTTTTTGTTATGCAGGAGCTTAGGGTTTAGTAACATTTAGGGAACAGAAGGGCCTGTCATGGGGCCTGGGTTTTTGCACACC
>CAJNJA010006145.1:0-17134 GCA_905231915.1 Symbiodinium necroappetens
TCCGCGTCATTTTTGATCTGGGCCTGGTTTCTTTAGAGACTGAAACCCAACAGTATGTGCTGTTGGGAATAAATGCATCACGTCCAGGCCCACTGCACCATGAATTCCACGTGCTCGCAGAATACCACGACTGATCTCCCGAGCTCCCTGAATTTATCACTTTGAGTGAGCTGCACAAGGCCACCGAATCAGACACCGTATCACCCAGTTGTATCTGCAAATATTCTGAGGCAGCCGCGGCTATTCTGCCCGACTGTGCATAACGGAATCTCCTTTCAGGCCCTTCAAGTCCGTAGTAGTGAGATGTTCTCAGGACCCCCAGGAAATCCGTCAAAAACTGCAAGATGGCTGCCCACCGTGGGCCCATAGGCGTTAAGTGCAAGAGCAACTACAGAAGAATGGTGCCTGGTGATTCTTCTTTCTGCTTGTGCCTCTGCAGTACTACGCAGATTGTGGGCAGGCAGGCTTCGGGATTTGCACCTCTGCGTGCTTCGCCCGTGAGGAGTGCTCGAAGTAATTGTTCTGATCGAAAAAGGATGCCGCAAGTGCTGCTTGGACCCTTATCGGGTTGCAATTGTACGGCTAGCTAGCACATATGAGGAGAAAGCATGCAAGCAGCTGCTAGCATCATAATCGACTAGTTACTTGCGGACCATGCCATCGCATGGTTCAGGTCGTGCATTCCGATCGCAGCGCCCTTGAGCACAGAGCAAGAAGGCTGACAATATGCCACCACTTTGAAGGCATCAAGGAAACATTTTCTGACCATCGCCGCGGGCTAGCTGCGGCCCAGCTGTGATTAAAAACCTCAGAGGCACAAGATGCCTGAAACGAGAGCTTGGGTGTTGCCCATTCGCAGCTCGTCTTCACCACCTCTGCGAACTCACCAAAATTCCCGCTTTGGGATGCGGATCTGAGGCCTCATGGCAGAAAATAGCGGCGGCCAAAACCGAGCCAGCCAGATTTCCTCTTCACCGTGCCGAAGCCGTAGCCGCAGTCCCGCAAGGAAGCTCCGATCGCCACAGCCATGGTGTCTATGGACTCTCCCATGAAGCCTTGATCCTGGAAACAAGCGAAGTAGATGATTGGTCTGTCCGCTGTGTCTTTACACCTCAGAGCCATTCGGCTGATTGCCTCAGAAAAGAAGAAGAGCCCTGCAAAGGTGCCACCGAGGAAGTGGGAGCAAGCATTGCTCGCAAAATCATTGTCGCCGCATTCGCCAGCGGCCTCGGACATCATGGTCCAAACAATGGAAATCTCCTTCATCATTCCGGAGGCCCACCGGGCACAGCGCTTCTCCCGGAATTTGTCGCTCTTCGCCTTTTCAAGGAAAAAGTCTCCCGTGCAGTCGCAATCAAACTCGAAGGGACTGCCTACGCGGGATTCGCAGCAGGCTCGTTGGCTTCCACACTCGCTGCGCATGCGGCCGGCGGCCTCTGCAGCACCAGCCAAAGCCGCCAAACCCAAAGACATGGTGCGACCACACCTGGCTTCCTTGCTGACGTTTGCGTTGGGCGAGCAGTGCTGTGCTGCTTCGCTGGCCTTGGCGGCTGCGATGGCGAAGGTCCGCGCTGATGACGCGGAAAGCTGCGCACAACGTGCGTTGATGCGATCCTTCTCTGTGGGAGTCAACTTGAGAATCTCCTCGGGCTCCAGTGCCCCCAGGCATCCGAAGTTCGCGGCATTCCAGGTGTTGAAGCCCGAGGCCGCGATGTACCCGGCCGAACCGAGCACGTCCCCGACACAGGAGCCATAGTCCACCTTCGGCTTCGGCGTAAAGTCAACGTCCTTGGCTCCGCAGGTGCGAGCCGCAGAGGAGATGGCGCCAAGCAACGCGTCGATTATCCAGCCCAGTCCTTCAATCCGGTTTCCACAGAGGAAGAAGCTCCGAAGCTCAGAGTCCTCAGGGCAAAATGGCGCCAGCTCGCTGGCGAAGCGCGAGAAGTGTGCGCTTTGTCGCACTACGTTCATCACGGCAGAAGCACACGGAATGTTGTCGATGCGGTGATTCGAGCAGAAGTCAGCAGCTGCCTCCAGGAGCGTGCCCACCGTGGCGGAATCACGTATGAAGGCCAACACATTCCGTGCGCACAGCGGGCCACGTAACTTCCGAGATTCTGGGTCTTCCGCGATTGTCCGGTCAATTCTGCGGAACTGCCGGTCTCCTGGGTCGGGGCCGTAGTTGCCGAGATCGCACTCCACCGATGCGCCGGCCACCTTGAGCGCAACAGCAGCGGTCCAGGCTCCAGCGGAGATGACATGGCCCACGCAGACACCAAGGTCCGCGCCCTTCTTCGCCAGCTTCTGGTCGAGCAATCCGCCACCCCTGTAGTTCGGAGGTGGTCCGTTGTCAGCCAGGGAGACCACATCCCGGATCTCCCCAAGCTCCCACAAGCTCCCGTGCATCTGAGGACCAGCGACTATTGCGAGGACGAGCAGGGCCGCGGACGTCACCGCCAATACGGTGAGCCGAAAGCTGCACCTTCTCCGCCAGCATGGCGACGGGGCCGACGCTGGCTGGTGCTCCTCGTCAACAAGCCTGGCGCCCTCATCGCAGTCCATCAAGCGGTACGCGGAGGTTCATTAAGCACGGTTGTTAGTCTATGCCTCGTCATAATGCATGAGTCCAAGACTTGCTGCATCTTCATCCTAGCTTTTTTCAAGCTATCAGAGGCCCTAGGACACCCATGTCCCGCCACCAGTGTGAAAGAGAAGGTGCCGCTTCGAGCTTCAAAACAGGTTTAGGGTGTAGGTGTTTTGCCTCCTGTTCCGCAAGGACCTTCTTTTTGAATGTTGGTGGCTCGAGTTTGGGCTTGCTTAGGGCGTCCAGGGTCTACGTGTGTTCATGTTCATGGCTGGCATTCGTGGGTTTCGTCGCTCGCATTCGGGGAACTTCTTGGGTTTCGGGCTTTTGGACTTCATGGTTAGGTCTTCGAATTGAAAGGCCTTAAACCCTAAACTGAACTGTCCTAAATCCTTTTGTGCAACTGCCAGGACATCTGTCACTTTCCTAAAACCCAAGCCCTGAACCCCAAACCCTAAACCTGAATCCCAAGCCTGAGCCGCAGCCCTGAACACTGAATGATAAACCCCCAAAGTGACTCCCTAAACCCTAAACCCCAAGGTGACCCAGCCAAGCCACATAAAAGGGGCACGGCTCACGGAAGCGGCTCAATGAGTCCAGGCCTCTAAAGGAGGTCTGGGACATAGAAAGGGGCCTTAACTTTTATGGTCTATGTAGTAGAATAGGCTTTCTGGAAACTGTAGGGTATTATGATGACAAAAAACTTAATCAACAGTGTAGAATAGGGTTTAGGGCTAGGGCTTAAGGGTTTACGGGGTGTGAGCACTGGCTTTCTGGCTCTCGCATCGCAAGCCTCAGGCTTAAGGGTTTAGGCCTTAATAATTGAGATAAGGTTTCGACTCTCACGCTTGCACAAGGCAGGCTCACGCGTTTCAACACGTACATTCGGACAAGCAGGCACGGATTCAGGCGACAGGGTTTCAATACTAGCTTTCTACAAACACATGTGACGTGAGGGTTTAGGGTCTTAGGCGACTCGCACTCGGCCCTCTACGCGGGCGTCGAAGAGGCAACTGTGACAAGTACGAGGCTACAGGCACGTGCGAAAGGTTTAGGAAGCTACTGAGGTTGTCACAGGCGAACCCAATCCAGTCCCTCATGGGTCTGGAGTCCCTCTAGACACGTCGGGCATGGCATGTCATGGGGAGGTTGGGAGGGACGGGAGAGTGCAAGCTCTGATTCCATCCGTGGTTGAGGCGGTTGGGGGTTCCCCTTCGGGTGGTTCCCCTTCCTCTTCCTCAGGGATCAGGGAACGGGCAGTTGTCGGTGGCCGTGGCACTGCTCATGATGATTCGGCGTGCGCGAATGGGCAGGCAGGTTTTCATACGGGCCCTTGGGTGTCTCAGCACGGTGGTCGGGGAGAGGACGACAACCGGGATGGGAACTTACCGTCTTCGGGAGCTCGCAAGCGTTACAATAGAATGCTAGATGATGTTGTACGATCGGGAGAAAGGCACTTGAAGCGTAAACTAGAGGCGGCAAATGCGGCGAATATGGGCAGGATGGCGACTCGAAGGGTGATACGGCGGCACAGAGCACAAGCGGCGGCAAAAAAACATAAGAAATTGAAAAAGACTTTTTTCGTTAGGCAGGCGGCGAAACGTATGAGCAATATGAAAAGTAAGCAGAACAAAGCTAGGAAGAAGCTCACTTTAACTTTACTGACTTGGAATACGCGGGGATGGGGAGCACGGTATGCGGAGATAGACCAGGCTATAAAGACGAAGTGTATCCTACAGTTCATGCAGCATCGTGGGGTGGGTTTGGCTATCCTCACGGATTTGAAGTTCAGGGAGGTGGGGGTACGAACTTACGAGACCGAGGCGCAGGTATGGACGCTGGTCGTAGCTGGGACTGTGGGTTTTCTTCTGAATGAACGTTGGACCACTTGGTGGGAGGCGGGGGGGAGCAGGTTTGGTATGGCGACAGTGCAGGGTAATGATAAAGTGCGCGCAGCGAGCATAACTTTTCCGCGTCAGGGGTGGCGGAGAGGGATGCATGTGGTGGGGGTTTATGCGCCGACGGCAGCGGCTCGGAAGCGACAGCGGGAGGAGTGTTTGCGTCAGGTACAACAGATGCTCAGTGATGCTCCGGCGACAAGCTTGGGAATCCTAGCAGGGGATTTTAACGCGGAGATGGGACTAGCGAGACAGGGGGATTGGTCGGATGTACTGGGGCCTTATGGATATGTGCGTCGGTCCGAAGCAGGCAAAGAGTGGCTTGCGTGGTGTCGGAACGAGGGTTGGTTCGAAGCGTCGAGTCAGTATGCACAACGTTGTCGTGGTACCTGGTGGCACACGCGGTTTAACACGGAACATATCTTGGATCACTTCTTTATGCCGAGAACGGAGAGATGGCATTTGACAGGGTGTAGGGTGATTCACGAGGGACACGAGCGCAGAATAGGCAACGGGGGAGTCCCATGGCAGTGGGGTCCCTACACGGACCATCATCCAGTAGTGTTGACGCTACGTCAGGGTAAGTTATGGGCACCGAGCGCGTCTTCCAGGGATAGAGTGGCTAGGGCGGATGTTGCTAAGCTCAACGGAATGGGGGAGGTGGCGAAAACGTATCGTAAGGGCTTCGGGGAGGCCGTGGAGCGCAAACTTCAGGAGCAAGGGGAGGGGTTGGCCGATATGGGATGGTCAGAGGTGGTGCGCATATGTGAAGAATCGGCGATGGAGGTGTTGGGTAGGGCGCACAAGGTTCCGGTTAGGCCGTGGCTGGAGGGACATGAGGCCGAGTTGCGACAGATGGATGCAGCGATTACGGAGAGTCGTAGAATGGACCGAGAGGCCAGGGCGTTCAGTAGACCATGGACTATAGGGAACAAACAGCGCAGGCTACAGCCACTAGGCGGGATCTTAACGCGGCCAGGCGCGCTCGCAACCGTCGGGTCGGAGCGTGGGAAACGGCGTACTGGGCGGACCTGGCGAGTCGGGCACTCAAAGCAGAGGCGGATAGGGACACGGGCGAGTTGTTCCGATTACATCGGTTATTGGGGGCGCATAAAGATGTGAAACGTCGGGACGGGGGAACGGCGAGACCAGCGGACATTGAGGCAGAGAGAGAGGCGTGGCGTGAACACTTTCGTCGCATACAGGCGGGCGAGGGCGCAGTACCGGAGTCGGTATGGGCTAATGTGACGAGGGGAGCGGAGGCTGCGCGGTGGTTGGAGGCTGAGCCGACGCGGGAGGAATTTGAACGGGTCATCCACCAAATGCAAAATCGCAGAGCGGCGGGCGAGGATGGGTTCATGGCTGAGTACCTGAAGTACGGGGGTGATACGGTCCGGGATGTAGTTTTTCGGGTGTTGATGCGCGCTTGGAGGGTGGCGCAAGAGGCTAGCGATGCGTTTGAAGCGGCGTCATGGCCGGAGGAATGGCGAGTTGGACTGGTGGTTCCATTATGGAAACGCAAAGGGGATAAGAAGGATAAGAACACATGGCGTGGGATCACCCTTTTGAGCGTCGGCACCAAAGTAATGGCAAGGTTGGTCACCAACAGATTGGCGAGATGGTCGGATACATGGTTGCATGAAGCCCAGACAGGCTTCCGGGCCGGGCGGGGGGTGGACGATGTACAGCAAGTCTCGCGAAGGACAGCAGAAGAAATTGCCCGAAGCAACAGCGAGGAGGTGGTGCTACTTAGATTTTTCGATATAGAAAAAGCCTATCCAAGGGTTTGCAGGCCGGCTATGTGGCGGGTGCTGGAAAGACGAGGCTGCCCGAACGGTATGATTAAGGTGCTGAAAGCCATTCACAATCATACGGAAATGAAGGTTCGTGTGCATGGAGGGTGCTCGTCAACATACATTCCGGAGCGAGGACTACGGGAAGGTTGCCCGAGTTCGCCGGTGTTGTTTAACATTTATCATGATGCTGTAATGGAAGACTTCAGGGCAAGACGGGCGGCTAAGGCATCGGAACAGGGGTATTTACCGGGGCTGGAATGGGAGTATAAGGTAGATGGCAAATTGAGGAAGCAACACGTGGTACGGCACCAGGCCGGGCAAGAAACTAAAGTGGTGGTGGTCGGCGATTTTGGCTATGCGGACGACACCGGGATTGTTGGAGTGGCAGAGGAGGCGGCTGGGGCGGAAAAACTTTTCGGTCAAGTGCTCACTGATTGGGAGGAAAAGCTACATCCGGATAAAACGGAGGGCCTGAGACTGTCGGGGTTGGGAAAGCGAGCTACCGACGTGAAAGGCCGAGGCGAGGCATCGGGGGTGAGGCATGTAGGGGGTTGGGTGGCAGAGACGGGCAGGACGTTTGAGGAAACAAGCAAACGCAGGTCGGCGATAGCTTTAAAAACGGCGGCGGTCGCAAAAAGCTGGACGTTCGGTGGAGCAAGAACTCGGCGGGAAAAATGCAACATGAAGCGGTCGGTCAGACTGACGATAATGAAAGCCGTAATTATCCCTACCGCGCTGTCTACGGCCAGAACACGAGCCTGGGACTCCATGCACATCACTAGAATCGAACAAATGGTTTTGGCCAGTTTGCGCAGGTGTTTTGGTGTAAAGTATCAACAATTGCATGACCTGCACATCAGTAACGAAATGTTGCGAAAGGCTGCAGGGTGGCCCACGGCGAAACATATGGTCATGCGGGCGTCATTAACATGGTTGGGACATGTGGCGCGTATGAACACCCAGAGACGCCCGAAACAGATGTTGTTCGGTTGGTGGAAAGGCAAAGCGCTCAAATACAACACTTGGACGGGGCAGTCTCGATGGCTGGAACGATGCTTACGGGAGGCGGGTATTCCACGCGGGGATTGGTTCCGGATGGCACAAAACCGGGGACTGTGGCGTCGTAAAGTACGGGAAGCGTTTCCGCAGGCGGAGCTGTCGACCAGACAAAAAAGGGAACTGGATGCTTGGCGCCCGGGCAGGCCACTGCCGGATAATACGGTATCGCATAATGAGGGACGGTTAGGGAGGGCGGTTCCTAACGAACGACCAGAGAATGATCAGGAGGGCATGGAGGATGATGAGGAGGCGCCTCCCCCTGCTCCCCCTGTCCCCCCCCATTGCCCCCGCAACGTACAAGTGCTGGGTCTGTGACAGGGTGTACCCGAAGGGAAACATGCGACAGCAACACTATGCAAAGGAGCATGCCATATGTGACCCGGCCTTGGTGACCACGCGAGTATTCACATGTTCCAAGTGTAACCAGCACTTTCCCACACTGATGAAACGCGACATGCACGATTGCCCGCTCCGGAAGGCTTTACAGCGAATACACAGGATTGACACTGCAGGAGACCCCTCGGTGCTACCTCCTGGGGACGGGCAAGTGCCACCGTGCAGACACTTGTATACGGACGGTTCAGGCGGACAGGATAATCGGGCGGGGTGGGCCGTAGTGGTGTATGATGAGCCCCCGAGGCGGCCGGTCACACCGGATTACGTGTTATATGGTCCGGTCTTACTCGAAGCGTGGGACCCGGTTTGGTTGGGGGCCACGGTGGGAACCAACAACACGGGAGAGCTAACAGCTATTGGTGAGGCATGCATCTGGCTGTGGGATCGTAGGGAGGAGCGTGCGGATGACGGGCGACCTGTGCGGGCGGTCATCCACTATGACTCGGAATATGCCAGAGATCTAGCAGTGAGGGTAGCGACACCAAACAGTAACCAGGCGTTGGCGGAAAAGGTGGCGTCGTGGGTGGAGAAAGTTCGTTCCGTTAGACCGCTGGAATTTAGGCATGTGAAGGGTCATAGCGGGGACGCGGGCAATGATGCTGCGGATAAGTATGCGAATCGGGGACGGTTGGGTCGCGTGTCGCCCCAGTGGAGTCGGTGGACGGAGGTGCCGGAGGCTTGGGCGGAAGTACAGGGTCGCGATCCGGATTTAATTGAGACTTGTAATCACTGCGGACGCCAATTTGACAATGCGCATCAGCGAGCATCTCATGAGGCAAAATGCGGGGTGGCAGGCGTGGCACCCCCACCAGGGAAGTCTAGATGTCGTAAATGTGGGATACTTCTGCAGCAGAAAACGTTGAAGACACATGAGCCGAAATGTAGGGGCACGCGGGAGGCTAACTTGATTTGTGGACTATGTGGCGAAGAGTTCCCCGATTTCAGATTACTTCGGGTTCATGAATTTGATTGCGCGAGATTGGCGGAAAGGCGGGCGGCGAAGGCGGCGGCCCCCCCCCCCCGCCCCCACCGGCACCCATGATGCGGGCAGAGGAGGCGGCACCAGGTCAGTGTCATAGGTGCGGAATGCAGTGCGGCAGGAATTTAACAATTCATAGTCGACGCTGTAGGGGGTCGGACCTCGCGAATCGCACCTGCGTGAAATGTGGCAGAGTGTACGCGAGTTGGGACAGCGTTAGATCTCACGAGCGGGGTTGCCGGGTTTGAGCAGGTCGGAATGGGGCCGGGGGCTCTGGTGGGGAAGAATAGGTGGGAGTTTAGAGGGAAGTGGTATGATGCTCTGATGCTCGCCCATGCACGCGCGCACGCGAGATTCAACCAGACGGCCAAGTTGCCAGTCTCCGGCCCGGCTATACGCCGGTGAGCCGTGCCCAGGGTCAAGCCTGGAAGCGCCCTACATGGGTGAAGCTGGGAGAGGTTGGTAGTGGTGGCCAGGTGGATGTTTATCATGCTGCTGAGTTTCGGATTAAGCCCGGTCTCAGTGCGACGCAGGGGCTGGACAGAAGACAGAGTGGACCGTTTGTACGCCCAGGGACGAGTCTTCACCATGCACAGCCAGACCTTGGAGGACGCATGGCAGGCACTCGGTGACAGAGCCTCCGCCACCTTGATGGTTGAAACGGGGGCTGGCGAAGTTTGGTTGGAAGAAGTAGCGAAGGCTCTTGGGGTGGCGTGGCCCTTACCGACGAGTCAACCTGGCCGCGAGGAGATGCTCTATGGACTCAAAGCTCGTGATGTGCATGATGCGCTGTGGGCGCTTCATGATGAGTTGCGATGCCTAGTCAGAGTTGAACCGGAATGGGGGGCGGACGCAGCCAGGAAGGCGAAGACATTTACCCTCGTCTATCGCATCGGTGCCACGGCAGATCGAGTGGAGCGGCATATCTCTATGTGCCTGAATAAAGCCCTGACGGAGGCTAACAGGGCCAAGGGGGGCGGGCAGGTACTCTGCTGGCGGGCCAAGACCAGGGGTGAGAAGCGCAGGCGGGCTGCCATGAAGCAGGAGGCTGGGGCCGCAGGGAGTGCAGATGGACAAGGACAGGCCAAGGGGAGAGGAAACGGAAAGGGAACGGGCAAGAACAAGGGCAAGGACAAGGGAAAGGGGAGAGGCAAGGCGGGAGGCCGAGGGGGTGGCAAGTGAGGGCTGCGGTCCATTGAGGGGTGGAGGTTGCAGGCACCACGAGCACCACGATTGGAGGTCTTTCTTGGGGTCCCCCGGTAGTTCCCCACACGTCCCCTCCGTCAGTTTTGAGCCATGGGCTACTTCTGGTCCAGCAGTTTTTCAGGCGCACCGAGGGATTGACAGTGAGTTGTTGTTTGTGTCTTCGCGCCACACAGGACAGTCCGTCGAATTTAGGTGCCTATCCCTGTTTTAGCTTTGGTAGGGGTGGACGGTTCGAATCCGTAGTTAGGTTCGTTGTTTTTTTCGAGCCGCAACGAGCAGTCTATCGAGTTGCGTGTCTGTGGTCGGTGTGTTAAGTTTGGGAGAGGTTTTCGCAGGACAGTCTGCCACGTTGAGTGCCTATTCTTCTCGTCGGTGGGATCGATAATTGAGGTGTTGTTGGTGTCTTCGCGCCGCACAGGACAGTCCGTCGAATATGAGTGCCTATCCTGGTTTTAGCTTTGGTAGGGGCGGATGGGACGACTTGGTAGTCAGGTCACCGAGTCCGGTCCCTTGGTTTTCGAGCCGTACAGAGCCGTTTGGCGATCCGTGTGTCTGTGTCTGTGGTCTGTTGCATCAGGTTTGGGAAGTGTTTTCGCAGGACAGTCCGTCGATTTGAGTGCCTATCCCTGTTTTAGCGGTGGTAGGGGCGGATGGGGCAAATCAGTCGTCAGGGTCCTTGGTTTTCGTGCCGCAACGGGTAGTCTAGCGTTCTGCATGTCTGTGGTCTGTTGGGTAGGGTGGTGTTTTCGTGCCGCACAAGACAGTCCGTCGACTTTAGTGCCTATGCCTTTCGTAGCGCTGGCAGGTGTTTACAGGATGCGTTCGCGTTCGAGTTCCTAGGTAGGTTCGTGTAGGGCGGTTAGTCCCGGTGATGGTCTGTGCTGAGATCGACGCGCCCTTGGTACGGAAGGTCAGTTTGAAGGGTAGTTTGCAGGAATGGGCTACCGCCGTCGCCCACTACTACTACTCTTAGGCGGGCTGAATTGAAGGGTTACTACAAGGGTTCTATACAAGCTGTTTTGACGGGGTTTAGTAAAGGGCACTCAAGGATAAGAAGCACAGTTTGGGCCATGTGGGCCAATTACACCTGAAATTGTTTATGCCGAGAACCCAAAGGGATAAAACTGGTCATCTGGTGTGATTCCATATTCTCAGCGGGTCAGGCTTTCTGGCTTCATGAGCTCAAACGGCCTGTTTCTTTAGTGGCTTGCCTACAGAATGCTGCTCATACTACCTACCACCCCTTACCTTCTGCCTGATCCTCCACACACTGCTCAGTAGCTATCTGGTCCTAGTACCTAGGACCTCTTACCTACCGCCTGCGGCCCACACCTGCTACCGCACCTAGTACGAGCTCCTCGCTACCTACTTCCAATACTTCGCTTTACCTACTACCTAGTACCTGCTGCCGCCACCTCTACCCAGCTATCACCACATACTGCCAGGCATGCGCCAACGCATCATACTACCTACCGCGACCTACTGCTACCTACCACTCCTCACTACTCCCTACTACTACCACCTCCTAGTCGCTGCTTCTGAGTGCGACCAACTGCTACTAACTTCAGTTCTAAGTGCAATTCCGAACTGCTGACACTACACTGCACTACACAGCCTCAGGCGTCGTGAGCACCTTTAACCCTCTACATAGATGACAAGCAAAAACAGCTTTGGTTGCAGATCGAACCTTGGCCGCAGATGGCTCAGGTATGCCTAGTTGATGAATCCGGGTCTGATGTGCCCGCTCATGAGGACTTCGACTGAATCCTGCAAGTGGGAAATCTTTGGCCGCTAGAACCTAAGGGCCAATCATCTTAAAGCCACCAGAAAGAACTCTTCAGCTGAAACCCCCTACACCCTGAAATCGAAGTATCAACCCAAGCCTGCCTTGTTCTCCGACAGGCTTTCCCTCTGCATGGATCTGCTGCTCGAGGTCGCTCATGACCTCAGACATGCGCAGGAGTCGGAAATCTCTCTATGCTTTGAGCTTCTTTCCGAACAGTAGCTTGCGGTTTAGGGCTTAAGAACTGTAGCCCCAAACCCTACACGACCCTCGGTTCAGGGATTCAGCGACTTAACAACTAAACCTTAACTAAACCCTACACCAAACCCCTAAGGCTAAGAAACTCCACTGGGACGCGACTTCGGCGAAGAGCACCTGCGACCTGCCCTGAATCAATGTGCTCAGGATAGGCTTCCGTCAAGGGCTTAGAGCTAAGGGTTACTAGGGTGTATGTAGAGTTTAGGGGTTGGAATGTTCCGGGCTCTGTAAACTGGGACCCTGCACCCTGAACCTCAAAGGTAGCACATAAGCCGACACCTCCAAAAGCAACAACATCCGACGCTCACAACCCAACATCCCTATAAGCCCTAAACCCCCTAAAACCCAAGGAAAAACCCATCACGCTGAACCCTAAACCCTAGGAAAGATCCAACAAACTTTTTCTGAGATGACCCTTGCTGCCGGAGGCACGCTCGTGAGCGGCCGTCCCCCCTTCACGAGGTGGCCTGGGGAGTTAAGGCTATAGTTCCAATGTTTCTGAAGGTACAGTAAGTGGTAAGGAAAACAAAAAAAGTTTAGGTCTTTGGATTTTTTCAGCGCTGGGGTTTGTAGGTTGCAGTAGGACTCAGTAGGATGTAAGAGCTTCCCGCGTGTCTCTGTTGTCTATGGCCTGGTCTCCCCAGGCGTTTTGCCTGTGCCAGCGGCAGCACAAACATCTTCCTCCGAATGTCAATGGCAACGGGTGTAAACATACATCAAGAAGCGGAACTAACTATACTATAGCAACTATAAGTTTACAATTATCGCGATGGTGATGACGCTGTGGGGTTGGGGCTGCAGTATGCTGTAGAGGTTTCGGGTCCATGGGCATGGCGCGCTATCGGGCATGGCGGTCAAAGCACATCAATTCTCGCATGGATAGCTTTGTCCTCCTGTGGACTTGGGGATACATGGTCTGTGTGATATTCTCAACAACAGCAATAACATATTCATCATGTCACTATTATTTTGTAACATTTGTCGTCTCCCGCATGGCACCTCCCGAAGGTACTACATGGCAGTATTCCGTCAAGTCACGAGTGACAACCCAGTCCAGCAGAGTAATATACCAAAAATCAACATTAGAATAATCTATGCCTAGTCTGCAGAAAAAAAACGCGGTACGTCGGCTCCCATAACCCGAAAATCCCAAAACCTAGAGCTAGACGAGTGCGGGTTTAGGGCCTAGCTGAGGCCTGGGGCTGTGGGGGAGGACCCGGCAGCTCCATGCAAACCCAATAATCATCATCAACAACATCATCATAATTATTGTTGTTATTGCAACAATGACGACAATATGAAGAAGAAGCCCTGTGGAAGCAAGGCTTCATGCTAAGTAGGCGGCCGTCGCCGAGAAGCTGCAGTGCATCGCCGATCCTCGGTGGATCACGCGGGCGCTACGGCCTAGGAGGTTTCGGCGCTCACGCTCTGTAGGGTTTATAGGTCCTAGTTTACGCTCTCAGAACTCGGACATGCCAGGCGAGGTTCATGGTGCGAGGTCGGTAGGTTTTGGAGCTGCTTTAGGTCTTGTTTTCCTTTAGCGTTTCGAAAAGCAGCACTCGGAATTTCCAACCGCAAGTTCATGACTGTCAAGTTGGAGGCAGCGAAGGCCAGCTTTCTCCAAACCTCCGCTCCGTATTGGCCCCAAACACACATCTGGCATGTAGTAGCCCAGCAAATGAACGCAGGAACACGCCCTTTGGATGCTTGCAACAATAGACGTTTAAGATGGCTTAAGCTTGAAAGCCCAGACACGCCCGCGCTTGGCTGATCTCCACGAGCTGCTCCACACAGCTAAGCTCGACCTCGTTGTTTCTTCAATTGGGCTTGTGGGGTTTCCGGATGAGGCCAGGGGTTTCGACTCACACGCTCGCACCGAGCTTGCTACTCTAACAGCTGACACATGCTACTCACCCGAAGGCAAGAATCTCTGTACTCAGACAGGCTAAGACCAAGTAACAGATGCAGATACGCAGTAAGTCAACCAAGTATCGGGGTTTAGTGTTTTTTTTCGTGGGTTTAGAAAATGAAGGAACCCGAACCTATACCCTGTGTTGTCGGATCCTTGGTTCATTGATGATACTGTGAGGACCTCAGATAATTAAGGTACCCTTTCCGCATCCGATCTACTAGTGCGTCTGCTGGAGTCCCGATAGAGGCTCGCAACGCTTCATGCCTTGCACGGGTTAGGGCTTTGTGGGCCAAACAGGAAGTTTCAAGGGTGTAGGGTGTAGGCTTAAGGCCTCCTCAACCGGTTGAGTAACATTGAGCTCATCACTTGGTGCAGGAAGCCTGCTATCACAGCTCATGTCTCACGACGACCCCGACTAGAAGCCTGCAACTGGAACAACATCAGCTTTCCGAGACAGTTATATGTTGCTAGGAAGCACCGTTTCAACAGAGCGGCAGTTTGAAACACAACTTCTCGATTAGAGCGCTTTGTAGACGGTGGAGGCAACGCTGCTGGACAGGCGAGCCAAGACACAAAGCCTCCAAATCCTACCCCACTTCTCTCCTGCCTCCGTGTCGCCATATTGAATACACCTGCGGCAAAACTAAGCAAAAGCCAGGCACAGTTATGAGCAGACTAGAGCCGCCTTTCTTCCTCAACTGCTATACCGATGCCAGTCCCAGTGCGATTATACTTACAACTCTATGGGGTGCTTATCATTTCTGCCTTATAGTTCAGCATAGTAAAGTCTAGCCTTTATCATGAGTGGCTGGCTTCCTAGTATTGATATTCTCACTCTGCAAGCCCTCACCCTCCCGGCTGATCCGCTCATCCTCTCAAGCACGTGGCAGCTTATGCATCCGGCGTCTGTGCCATGCTGTATCCACAAAGGAGATTTGCGTCTCGGGACATCGGCACACCACGCAATTCCTCATCATAAGTTCTGTTTAACCCGTATCGGACTGCTGGAAGAGAGCATGGTCAATGCGAAGATGCACGATACAGCAGGAATTACATCAGTGCTTGCGGCAGGTACATCCAGCATGTGGGTTCTGATGCATTGGCAACTCTCTTCTGTCTACGTTGTAGGGCATATTATCTTGACTAGCATCTTAACTCCATCCTTCCGGTCAAAACAACGGGAGGAATCTTTCTTCTATACCATGCACTGTGCATTGGAGCTCATGTATATAAAAGCTAGCCGCGGACTGTATGATGCAGTGTACCATACCGCGGCATAATCTGTTGGCCTACTGTCTGCTGTCTGCGCCTAGCTGTAGTAATGTGCTGACACAATCCGAAAGCACATAGTACAATCTGTCCGGGCGCAAAAGCCTCATGACCTACTGCAACAAACAACATCAGCGCAAAACGTATGTTGCATCACAGCAAACGGCCTGCAAGTACACACCAGGGTGTTACATACATGCATGTATACATACCTGCCAGCACATGTAGACAGTCCTGCACACGCACGCACACTCTATGCAAATACAGTTACATGCACGCACACACAGACACACAGACACAGACACAGACACACAGACACAGACACACATACACAGACACACACACACACAGACACACACACACACAACAAAAAAAAACACTCTAAAGCCAAGACAGCTCGCTGACCTGCCTCAAGCTTCGGGCAGCCACCTTGCCATCTGCGGCTAATCCGCTTGGCTGCAGCCGGCGCCGGGCGACCTTCAGATGCTTGAAAAGGCTGTAGTCTTCCGCGAACAACAACTAGCCAGTGGCACTTGTAGCACTGTTTGGGCGTCGTTGTAGGCCTCCCTAGCCGCTTGTACGTGATGTTGGCTCGGTCCATCTCTGCACTCTTGTGGCCAGCTCGGATGAGTCTTACCGTGCCTGTTCTGTTTGATGCTTCTTCATTTTCGATCCGAATTTGAGGAGTTTAGATCCAGTCACAGAAACCCCGCCGGTTGACAGTTCCAGCTCGGGGAAACCCATGTCACATCAGGAGCTTGCGCATGGTCTATGTGCTCCAACATCCAGAGACACTATGCTTGAAGCCCTATTCCATGACCTGGCATACACCTGAAACACAATATCCACGAAGGTCACTAAGACCCGAGAGGTCCGTTCGCACTGCCTCAAGCTCTCAGGCAAGCCTCTGGCATCCTTGCTCGACAAATCCATCATAAACTCGAGCAAAGGCAAAGCCAAATCCTAAATCTTAGGGCTCCAAATCCTCTTGATGGCCTTGCCAAAGGCCGCCTGTGTCGGCGGCGCCGATCTGCCAAGAGGATTGAGATTCAAAATGCTTCTTCCATCTACGCATAATGATGGGAATCTCCAGGGGTCGGCAAGTGCAGGTTCGTTGAGGCCTCATAAGATGCAAGGGTTTCGCCACGTGAAGGGAAGCTCAATATGAGGAAGACAGGGTCTCACAGGACAGAATGCTTGCAGGATCTAGCCACCCCGCTACCGAACATTGCCACCGGGGTGCTTCTGGCCGATCTCTCGCGCCCTCTTTGTGACATCGTTTGCGACATACCTGGGCACGGGAACCCCCACCACAGGACAGGTTGAAGATCGTGAGCCGAATACACTTGACCACCTGATGCCTTCTTCGGGCGGAGGAGGAGGATGAGGAGCTTGTCAAGCAAACCCAACCGTTCAAGGTGTGGTCCGAAGGGTCTTTCCAAATTCAGGCAAAAGTCTCGTCCATCATGATCACGGAGTCTGCCACACTGAAGAAATCTCCACTTCCACCAACCACGAGGACCTTTTGACAATTCTAGCTGCACTCTTCTTTCTGGAGCCATTGCGAGACGATCGACAGCACTGTACTTCGTTTGTATGGATGTATGCATGTATGCATGCATGTATGTATGTATGTATGTAGGTGCACGTAGACAGCTATATGTATATATATATATATCATTATATGTATACATACAAGTGTATATATATATATATGTATGTATTTGTCTGTTTGTTTGCTTGCTTGCTTGCTTGCTTGTGTGTGTGTTTGTTTGTTTGTTTGTTTGTTTGTTTGTATGTATGTATGTATGTATGTATGTATGTATGTGTGTATGTATGTATTTATGTATGTATGTACATATGTATAGACAGAGAGAGAGGGAGAGAGAGAGAGAGAGAGATATATATATATATACACGCCTGGTCTCTCTCCCTTTCTGTCCTTGAGACCCTTAGGGTAGGCATCCTTCAGTTCTTGCAGCCTTGGTGGGTGG
>CAJNJA010006146.1:0-17134 GCA_905231915.1 Symbiodinium necroappetens
GGGTTTTGACGTCCGGTTTACGCAGACATGAAGATGTGCATTAGGCAGATCGCACATCCTGAAAGCTTCTTGCTGGCCGTCGGATAAAGTTGTTCAGACATGGCTCAGACCCCAGGCCATCAGTACCATGCAGTCATACAGTAATCTAGCTTCGTCGATTAGGGCCCAAAGGCAGTCAACAACCTTTGAACTACTCAAGTAGCAAGGATTCTTCTAGAAGATTTAAGGCCTTACGATCTATCCCAAGGCACCGTCAGATCTTCAGAAATGGTTGAGGCCCAACGGTGCTAGAATTATACTCTCAGACTCATTCAATACTAAACGATCGTAGAATAAGGCCGCAAGGCAGTCACCAACTTTTCGCAACTCATAAGAGTACGAAGGATTTTCCTGGAAGCTTCAAGGCCTTACCTTCTGTAGAACGGCACCGGGCTCTAAGCAACGCAAACCTGCAACATGACTCTGTCCCCAGAAGAAGGCGTCAAACCAAACAGTATGCAAACATTGTTGGAACAGTTTCGGTGTCATGGAAATTTGAAATGCTTCGGCCTTTGCCCGGAATGACAGTGACACTCCAGCTCAGCGAAGCTGGCAAATGGCCAACGGCCCTGCCAATCACAATCTTCCGGCTTGGTTCGTTGCTGGAGATGCCCCAACAGATAAGCTGTTCACACATTGCCATGGTCAATGTCAGCTTGACCGTGGTGTTGAGTTTGGGGAGTTAGTGGCTCTCGGTGGGCAGGAGCAAGATGTCTTGGCACTCTATCGAAGGTCCGGCCCTGACTCTTTTCGAAGCTGTCCATTCTCTGGTGCGGGCATCCTTTCGTCGTCATCGAGGCTGGGGGTCCTCCATCTCCTAAATCCATACAAGCCGGAGATTCTGCGAATGCGACAGCCTGAGCAGCGTGTTCAGTTGCTGGGCGCGCAGCAAGGTCTTCCATGAGCTTCACTGTAACATGCTTCGGAGTACTGGGGTTACTGGGCTCAATGTTCAGGCCTGTGGACTTGAGCATCCACGAACAGCACCGTATTGAGCAGAGCTCAGATGTGTGAAGCTCGCTACATGGTCTGCGACCTCGGTTGCGAGAGGTAAACTTCCTGGTGCAACTTGCCAGCGCGGAGACCGGGAGCGCTTGACTTACCTCTGGCAGCTGTGTGTTAATTGCAATTCTTTGGGATCGCTTTCTGCTTGTTTCTGCTTGTTTCTTGAGGCCGTGTCCTGTGCTGGCTGGACGGGCTGCAGGCAGGGACAATAGGCTACTCCATGAGACATTCAATTCAGTGCATCAACCGAGCTTTTGCTCCAAACTGCAGAGCCTCTGGCATTTCCAGGTGGCGGTACCTGCATCCTGGGCGGACAAAGGTGTTCCGCGAGCCCATGCTACAATCACTGCGCCCCTGCTACGCTTTGGGGGTTTCAGCCACGCAGAGCAAAACGCTGGAGGGCTTTTGTCGACTTTGCAAAAAATCCGCGATGCGGAATCCATGGTGCTTTCGTGCATACGGCACAGCCGTGTAGCCGGACTTCTTGTTTGGATGCTTCAGGTGTCGTACGAGGGGCACAACAGTTCATTCGCAGCGCGGCAGGCTCTGGACGGACGTGGGCAGTTCCATGTGACATAAATCGCAACCTGGCTCCAATTTGATGTCGCAGGCTTTGGCTGAGCAATACTGCACCGGTTTCTGGCAACCGGGTTTCGCAAAATAGGTTCGCACTGTCAAAACGGCGGCGCATCCTAAGTTCTCGTCCGGACCAGCAGCGAAACAAATGGTTTTGCAGCGGTCTCCGGTCTCATCGCACATAGCACCGTGCGATTGAGCAGACAACCGTCATCGAGAAAAACATCAGCGCAGGTGCAGGGTTATGTCGCCTAGTGTTGAGATCAGTCGATAGATGCTGGCTGCTGGCATGTGCCGCTCCACGGCATGGCTTCATTCGGTCATGCAACATTTTTCCACTCAAAGGCAGCGATGCGGACTCCAGAAGGGTGTCTATCGCTTGCTTTGTGAAGGAAAAACGCGAGCCATGGAAATCGGTGCTGCCGCCGGTTGCGTCAGCTCTTTGCCGAGTGTGCGGGAAGTCAGGACGCCCGCAAAGCGAGTCCAAAGTTACGACAAGAAGCTGACGTCCCTGACTGTGCCCTTGGGTGCTTTCGGCTTGTTATTGGGTGCCCGCTCGCAATCCCGGCAAGCGCCACGTCCAGGGCAAAGGCTAGCGCCACAACGTCGATACACCGCGGAAACCACGCGTGTGATAGGGGATTGGGCGGATGGTCTCGTCGAAGCCGGCGAGGTGAAGCTGGCGAAAGAGTTCAGTTGTCAACTACGAAAACGGATGCGTAAGCCGTAAGCCTTCGGATTGAAACGATGTTCTTGTTCCAGGGTTCACACGACTCTGATGAGCATCCCGAGGTGAAGCTCGTGGTCTCTGAGCTTCCGGGGGGCATCACGCAGTTCCGCAGCGTCCACACCAAGGGCTCTCGCTATGGAGAGGAGTATGACCTGGGTGCCGGGAGCACTGAGAACTTGTACCTGCTCAAGCCAGAATCGTCAGACAAACCCTGGCTTTTGATTGGCGCATTTAGCCGAGACAGCCAGAATTTAATGTTGGACATGATGAAGACGGAGCCTGCCCTAGTGGACAAGGTCGGAATGCTGGTGCTGCAGTTCTTCGACGGAGGGCAGGCCCCGGCAGAAGAAATGGTCAATTTGCTTTCACTGACTGCTTCTGCATTCTGCAGGTCCCCTTCATTGAGGAGCGGCATCTGGGGAAAGGTGTTGCTGGTTGGGTCTGATTGTATTGTATTGCCTTGGTGCCACAGCAGTCTGACAAAGAATAAATTTGTTCGTCTGCATGTCGAAGGCTTGCTCTGCGCTGGGCTGCATTCTGTCCAACTGTTGCTAGAAAGAAGTACTGCGAGAAGATTCGTCTTTGAGTCATGAAGCCAGGAGGCAATAGCAAACAGTCAATTAAGCCTTCATGATGTGTGCGGCTGCGCATGAAATCAAGTGCTTCGGGATTCGGGCGAAGCACTTTCGAGAGAGACCCGGCTTGAAACAACCGTCATCGCCAACTCTGCAATTTACCCATCCACACGCCGCCCAGCGTCTGGCGTGACCGACTGCAAAGCAGGACCGACACTACTTGCATAGAGGCAGACTGTGGAGTCTATAATATAATCTGCGTGGACCACTGCGACGTGGCTTTGCAGAATGCTTCCTTCTCCATCTGACCACCACATCCCGCTGATGTTTTGGAGGGGTAGGTCAGTGTCACTGAAAAAACTCCTCTGGTATCCAGGCGGGCCCATAGCACAGGAGTGCATCCGTGTTGTTGGCACCTTGCATAGCCAGCAGAACCAAACACGGTCACACCATTTGGCACAGAATGCATCGTCTTGCCTTTTGGAAGTGAAAGATCTCAAGCCCGCGTCCGGTCTATGAAGCTTCGTGTGGAGGATCTTGTTGAGCAACGATCTGGGGATCCGCTCTTGATCTACGCTTCGATGCCTGTAATTCTGGCCCTGAAGAAGAAGTTGTCGGAGGCGGTGATGGGGAAGGTGAGCTTCCTTCCCATCAAGAACAGCTCCAGGCCAGGAGTGCACTTGCTTCGTCATTGGATCGCATTGAACTTTCTCCCAGCCTAGGCTCGAGCTCGACACCGGCCGGGTGATGCGCTTCGTGCTGACCCCAACCCAGAAGCTGCCGGAAGCCACGTCGGCCTTCGATCCGCTCACCGGAAGCCTCTTCACAGGTAAGTTCTTCAGTGCGCACAGGGAGATTGGCGAGAAAGATAGCCCTTTCGACACTCCAGGGATTGAAGGCTGGGAGGCATACGTGGAGGACCGCCAGAAAGTGTTGACAGATCAAGATTCAAGATACTGTAGCCTGCAATTATGCTCAGAGACATCGCCAGAGTGCATGTTGTGAGGACTGGTATCATTTGTTCGACTGTTACTTCTTCACCAAGAGGGCGGCCTCGTCCGTGCGGAAGATCTTCATGCTTTGCGAGGCCCTGCGTGGGCCGGATGTGACGCAGCTGGCTCCTCTGCATGGCCCAGTGGTGCGGGATCAGTGCTGGAAGCTGATGGCAAAGTACGAAGCCTGGACTGAGCAAAAGCTGAGGAAAGAGACCCGGCGAGACTTCGAAGTCCTCGTGATGTACGCCAGCGCTTACGGTCATACCAAGACCTTGGCTCAAGCCATCTCGAAGGGTCTTGCGACATCCGGCGTCAAGGTAGTGGACTTGAACCTCGAGCATTGCACTGCCGACGACGTTTCAGCAGCGCTGCAGTCAGCTGATGGCTTCTGCATTGGCAGTCCAACGTTGGGTGGTGAGATGCCATCCCAAGTCAAAGAGGCTCTCGGAGTTGTCCTGAGCCTGCCTGCAGATCGACGTGTCCCCTGCGGAGTGTTTGGGTCTTTTGGGTGGAGTGGTGAGGCAGTTGATGAGCTGCAATTCCGCCTGAAGGATTCTGGCTTCCCATTGGCCTTCGATCCCATCCGGGCCAAATTCAAGCCTACGCCAGAAACTCTAGAGCTTTGCACCATCTCAGGCCTCCGCTTATTTCAGAAGCTCTGCCGCGATGTGCTTCAGAAGCGCAAGAGCATGGCGCGGAACCTGACCAAGCAGCCTGGCAGTGGGGCGTTGGAAGCGTTCGGTAAAATGCGGACGTCGCAGGCCGTGATGACATCTCTTGGCCCAGAGGGTGACATCTTCACCCCGGTATCATGGGTCAACCAGGCATCTTTTGAGCCGCTCGGTATCACTCTCGCAATTCCAAAGCCAGAGGAGGAGCTCGAGGCGGTGACGGCGGAAATTGAAGAGCCAGAGTTTCTCCTCGATAGCATTTTGAAGAACCATGAGAAGATCAGATCTCGTTATGTGGAGGGCGAAGAAGTGACAGACATTTTGAAGCAGCTTCTCGGAACAAGCGACGCCGATTGCCTCGACAAGGCGGATTGCAGCAAAGCTTGTTTTGCATCTCTGCTCGATCCTGAGTATGAACCTCTGCATGTCGAAATTGCCTTTGCCTAGTCCTGTCTCTGCGCTTGTGCTTTGCCCGCTTATCCTCTCTTGCACTCTTTCAATGCCCCTGCCTCTGCCACGAACGAAGCTGGATAGATAAGCGACGGGTTTGCTGTGCTGGCAGCCTTTCGTGGACAAGCCCTCAGGCTGTGGAAATCCTTGATCCGTACGACGACGGGTTGGTCACCTTCGACGAGCTACGGATTGCCGTGCAGCCAGGAGAGCCACTGCGAGCCATGATGGAGGAAAGAAAACAGGCAGGCAGCTGCCCGAAGGAAAGCCTGGGTCTCCAAGATTTTCTGCTCAGCCTGGCACCTGAGGGTCAGAGCTATGCAGAGCTGGCAAAGGCTGGACCACACAAGAAGGCCAAGTCAACGAACGGATGCTTGGTGCTGGCAGGTTGCCATGCATATCTTGAGTGCCATGCCGTCTCGGTGCTGGATGCCGGGAACTATTCGTTGGTCTATGCCGAGGTCACCTCTGGTAAAGTCTTGGACGAGAAGGTGAAGACGGACATCAGATCTGTCATCGAGTCCTCCAACCTCGTCGGGTTGAACCTGCAGGATGCGACCCAAACCACCCAGGCCCAGGCCCGTGCTCCGGCAATGGCGGCGATGCCGGCAACTTCGCGCCGGCCACAGGGAGCCACTTTTGCGGGTGCCACCACAAGCCCAGCGATGAGAACGGCACAGAGAACCGCTCTGGCAGCACGAGGGGGAGAAGAGCGAGATGTAGAAATGTCTGAGATTCAGAGTTGGACAGGCCTCACGCCTGGAAAGGAGTATCGCTTGCAGACTATGTCCATTGAAGCCATAGCGGACGACACGAGCACCATTCGGTCTTTGGACTGGGATCGGGACCGTTTCGACATCGAGTTCCGCTTGGAGCGTGGAACAACCTACAACTCCTACATAATCAAGGGCGCTGAGAAGACAGCTGTGGTAGACACTTCGCACGAGAAGTTTGAAGATCTCTATACTGCGGCGCTTAGCAAAGAGGTCGATTTGGCTATGCTGGACTACTTGGTCGTGTCCCACACAGAGCCCGACCATTCTGGCCTGATCGGAAAGGTCCTCGAAATGGCTGCGGCAGCTGGCAACGAAAAGCTCGAGGTGATCGGCTCCAAAATCTGCATCCTCTATCTGAAGAACTTGGTCTTCCAGCCATTCAAAAGCAAAGTTGTCCAGACAGGCGCTCCGGTCTTCCCCCTTGCATTGTTGCAGGATTCATGGCCATGTCACCATGTGCATGAAACCTGAACTTCCCCCCAGGCTCGACCTGACCCAGGGGCGATCTGGAAAGGAGATATCTCCAGCATGGTAAGCTCCGTTCACTGGACAGAAAAAGGGGGTAGACACGGGTACAGCAAACTTGGAATTTCCCATCCCTGTCTTGCAGGTGATCAGCTTGATCTAGGTGGCGGCCACACGTTGGAATTCGTGATTGCGCCGAACCTCCATTGGCCTGATACGATGTTCACTTTCGACCACAAGACAGGAATACTTTTTACTTGTGATGCTTTTGGAATGCACTACTGCTCTGACTATTTGGAGGATGTCGAGGGAGTGAAGGAGCTGCTTCCTCATTATGCCACGTACTACGACTGCCTCATGAAGCCCAATGCGAGATCGGTTCTGACGGCCCTGAAGAAGATCAACGACTTTGATCTCAAGGAGCCGCAGTTGTTAGGGTCAGAAGTCCTAGGCTATCCGGGTCTTAGTCGCTGTGACCTTTCTCCAGGCCGTGGCCACGGGGCATGGCCCCATGCTCTCGCAGAATTTGGAGACTTTCGTTGACTACTACCGCTCCTGGAGCGAGAAGGCGACTGCCAAGATTGGCCCCTCAGTCGCCGTTTTCTGGGTCAGCAACTTCGGGGAGAGCGAGCGGCTCGCGCAGCTCTTTGCGCACGGGCTCACCAGCTGCAGCGTGAATGTGGAGATGCATGACCTCAATGCTGTGGACGGGCTGGAAATCACCGAGTGCCTCGGCCGGAACGAGATCATTGTCTTCACAGCACCGCCGAAGGAGTCGACTGGAGCAAGTAACATTGGCAACATCGTGGCGAACGTGAAGCCCAAGAAGCACCAGTTTGTCGTGCTGGACAGCTGCGACGACAACCAGGAGGGGGCTGCATAGGCTGCATCGTCTGTTGCTGCATCTCCCGATGTCTCCTGCGATGTGCCAGGAGCCCGTGGCCTTGCTGCGGAGCCGGATGCTCGAGGCCAACATCCCGGAGGCATTGCCTGCGATGGAGGTGACGAATCGGCCAATCACAGCGCAGACCCTTCACGCCTTTGAGGAGGCCACAGTGCAAGGTTGCATGTTACAGGTGTCGTCCTGAGCTTGTCTACACGCCTGGGCAAGGCAGGGATGCAGATTGGCAAGAAGCTGACGCAGAAGAGCAAGGCAGCAGCTGCCAAGAGCCAGGCGCACCGCACTGCCAAAGTCGTCTGTGTGTACCAAACACAAGGATTAGGACGATTAGGGCTAGGGCTAATGATGTGTAGACTCACTTCACTCAGTGCTTGGTATTCGTGCTAGCATGTCTCGGCTGTACGAGGATAAAGATCTTTCCAAAGCTTTGGGACGCCTGGCGAGCTCCCTTTATATCGTCACAGCCAAGAAGGCAGGGGTCCGCCACGCCATGGTGGCGAGCTGGGTAACGCCTGCATCCAGCAAGCCCCTGGGTGCCCCTCGGACTTGAACCCTGTTGCAGGCCGCAGCAGTCTGTCAACCCATTGCAAGAACTCATTGGGTAAAGTGGCCAGGTTTCTGTAACCATCGCCAAGGAGCGTGCCATGGTGGCTTGGGCGTAAGACGAAGCCACGGAGTTGCGTGTTGCCCTGTTGTTGTCCCATGTTGTTGCAAATGTTGTTTTTGGAGCAGGGCAAACGTGTGCCAAGGAACCTTTGCTCCGAATTGGTGACAGCTTCACATTGAACATCCTGGAGGACTGCGCTGCGCATGATATACGTATACTCTTAGGGATTTCTCACGTCGGGAGAGAGCAGAAGTACCACATGTACCACCCACCAAAGTATGGACTGCAAGAGAGAGGCAAGAGGTTGTGCCACTTGAGATGATGATATCTGTAGCTGTGGCCCCCTAGCTCCTGGATTGATGGATCGTTTCCCCTTTTTGAGGACGGCAAACGAGAGACGTTGCAGGTGATGAAGCATTTCTTGCAGCGCTTTGCTCCTGGAGTCGATCGTTTGGAGGGCGTGGATCATATCGAGGGATCCAACGGCGCGGCCATTTTGAGGCGCCGGTGAAGTTGTTTCAGTTGCAGTTGCAGCTGTTTTCGCAGATATTGCGATGCTGCAGTAGATGTGTTCCGTAGGGGAGCTGGAGGAGGCTTTCTGTAATTTCCACCTGTTGCCACCTCTGTTCTCGAGGTCGGCGTGTGCATACCTCGAGTGCAAGATTGTCTCGCGCATGGATGCTTCCGACCACTGGGTGGGCTATGCGGAGGTTGTAGGCGGCGAAGTCTCAAGTCCAAGTGCTACAGCAGCTGTCCACCATCGGAAGGTTGGAACTTACTATTGAAATGATTGAAAATTGGGAGAGAGGCCTGCCAGGCCTCTGACTAGTGTGTGTGTGGAAAGACGTTTGAATTCTTCACCTGTGGATTCTTGCAGCGAACACGAATTTTCGGCTCCTGGTCCTGTTTGAGCCAATAGATTAAGTTTCTTTTAAGTGCAGAGACTCACCAGACGCCAGAAGTGCTGTGCTGTGGCACTTTTTTTAAACCGTGCCATCAAGAATCAACAAGTTGAAATGCCTAAGCGCGAGTGTTGGGTGCCGCGTTAAGCTTGCTGTGTGCAAATGGCAAATGCCATCTGCCAACCCGGACTTGACCGACCAGCATCGAAGTTCCCGAATCCTCAGCTCGGCTGCCGTAAGGGCCTTCCTAAATTTGAATAGGGTTTTGGGGTATCTTAAACAATGCGTGTCGCAGCTTGATGTTTTGCGGTTCCAGAGACGACGAAGCCTCCAAAGCGGGGCAGCAGGTGCCAGTCGATGCAGCAGGCGCTGACCACGACCAGAGCGATCGGTTGGGGTGTGCCTTCTGTGCTTTGGCGTGAGGTAGATACCTCACGATGAAGGAACCATGTGGCGAGCCTAGACCTTCGTAGGTCTCGAAGCTTGCAAGATTCTCCGAGCTTCCTGTTGGGCTTCTCTGGCTCTGGGCTCTGGAGGCAGCGGCAGGAGTTTGGAGCCCGTCGCCGAGGAAGCCGAGGCCGAGCTCGTCTCACATCTTCGCATCTTGCGGCTGCATGTTAACGCTTAGGCCGGTCCATAATCTGCATATCATTCCCAATGCAGCGGCTTGGGCATAGGGTGCGCCAACTGCCGTGCTGCTCGAACTGTTCGCGGCTGCAGAGATGATTCGAAAACGGCAAAACGCAACGTGAGCCAAGGGAAATCTGATCACGGCTACTTGCGGCTAGTTGCAAGGGATCTAGATGACATAGAAATACCACGTAAACCAAGGCAATATTGGTTCTGAGGATTTGGCCGGCAATCTGTGGCCGGTGAGTGAAGCTTAGTTTAGCCTACGGGGCCTGATCAGACGGGCCAACACGTGAAAGTTACAATGCTTGAGTAGATCTACAAGCTGTGCAACACCGTGATGGAGAAAGGCTGTAGGATCATTGTTTGCCGAAGCAAGCCCACAGCCTTTTCGAGGAGGGACAGCGCTAATTCGATTTCCCTTTCGACATCAGGTCTACCAGAGCTGTGACAGCACTCATGCACCTCCTTCAGGCCTGGTGCACTGCCCGGATCAACTCAGATGGTCAAAATCTTGAGTCACTTGATCGTTGTGTACGGGGACGTCAAGGTCCAATCTGTTCATGAAGCAATGGCTCACCAACGAACTGGGAGCAAGTTAAAGTGAAACATTGTCACTTGCGTCTAGCCCGGCGCGTTGTGCAGCTGTCGAAAGCCATGGTTGCTAAACCAGGTAGCTGGCCAACACCATTTTTATGAGTTTACGACAGCCAATCTTTAAAGTTGTTCTCTACTTGGGCGTTTTGCTTCGGTTGATGCCCATGTTGGCGGAGCCATCGACGCCTGACTTGACAGACGCAACGTCGCCTGGCTCTCGTTCTTGCGTAGGCGACCTGGGGTCTTCCGTGTCGTTTGCGTTTTTGGCGGGAGCCGAGGGCCCAGGCCTGCGAGTCCTCCAAAGGACCTGTGCAAAATGGAACGAGATGCTCAATCTTCGAGTGTTTTGTGTGTGTTTTTTGTGCCGGTGAGTCGGGAGGAGAGACAGTCGTCTTCCAGCACTTTGCCAATGCGCCGGGACCTGAGCCTTTTTTCCATCCTACGGAAAAGGCCGAACAGCTGAAGATGGTGCCTGGAATTCGACTTGGTGCCAGGTCTTTGCACTTGCAAGAGCTTCCTGGCTGCAAGTGCAAGTGCGCACTTCTCCGGGCAACATGCGCTGCACATGCCAGGCTTGCAAAGCTATTGCGAGACATCCGGGCAGAGACACCGCCGGTCTCGTCTAGATCCGTGCCTGAAGCGCAGGGAGTCGAGGCGGAGACACCGTTACCGGAGTGCCAGTGACTGCCGTGCACTGAGCTGAAGCCTTGTATAGGCCTTGCAAGCCGAAGCGCGGAGCGGCGGGGCTGTGCTGCCGGTGCTGCCGCCACGGTTCCGGTTCCGACGACCCCGGCCTTCGCTCTGCGCTTCGTCTGGCTGTAGGCCGCGGTGGAGCCTTCCTTGGAGCTCGGGGAGACCGTGTCCAGCTTCAAGACAGAGGGTGCCAGCCCGAAGTCTGCTGAACTCTGCGGTTGTCTGCAAAGGCTTTGAGGGCCTCATTCCGACCTTGTCTAAAGTCAGTCGCCAAGGTCTCGTGAGCATGTCAGATTCTCTGACGCTGTCAGTCTCCCCGACTGGGGTTGACGAGGAGTGCCTGTGGCATGGGAACACCAGGGTGATTTCGGCTTTGGTGATCGCAGATGTAATGTGTGGAGTCGTTCGGAAGGGCCCATGGCTGCGGAGGGTCGAGGTGGCAGCATGCGCAGACGATTCACATGGCTCCCCAACAGGAGGTGGCACCGCTCCCGTCAGCTGAAGGCGGACGGGAAACGGCTTGTGGGCATGCGACATGTGACATGGGAGTAGTGAGGCAACGCAGAAAGAGATCTCACAGAGGGTACGCCGACGGATTCACCGACGCTGCCCGAGGCTCCCATCACGCAGCTTGTCAACAGCAGTCATGTGACAATTCAAGCTGACAGGCTTTGCCGAACGAGGCCGATGTGGAAGCAGATGTGACGCTGCATCCGTCGGCTCTGGACGGATTCGGTAGTGAGAGTTCTTTCGCGCAGCATTGCGCAGCCAGCAGAACGCAATGTTGACGTTCGGTGCAGGATCCGAGCGAGCTGGTTGCAGGCCATTCGGGTTCGCATCGGGGGCACCGGGCACAGGAGTCCGAGTCGATTGTGACGCCAAGAGTCACGTGGCCCAGGTGATGCCGTTGCTCCCCCTGCCCCACCCGAGGTGCTTCCTGCTTAATTATCGCCGTTGTTCTCACTGCATTAAAGCACATGTTTTCCAGCTTCGTTTTCAGATTTTTAACAAGGCGATTCTGAAGGAGGCACCGATGGAAGCGGACCCTGCAATGTCCTCAGCCACATGGTGTTCAACGGATGCACTCAGAGTTCACCAGTGTCTTTCTGTAACCAAGGAGGAAGCTTGCCGGGAAAACGAAGCAGTTATACCTGAAGGCGGGCACACTCGCTGGCACGGCGTGTTTTGGGTTTGGGGGCAATCGCTGAGGCCCAGGCGATGCAGGGGCAAGCCTTGCAGAGGTTGCCCCTCGAGCCCAGTCAGAGGCCAGGCTTGTGGAGTTGAATCCTTTGTCTGATTGGCAGCCGGAAATTCTGAAGGTTGATTCCGAGCCATCCGCCATTGACCGGCTGGGCCTGTGGCCCCAGCAAGCGGTCAGCTTCCACTCTGTTTCGCCTTTGCCAGAGCGATGCAAGGTGACAAGGAGAAGCAGGCTCTGGCCGCTGCCCATCAAACGCTCACAGAGGCTAGTGGCTATCGCTGCGGTGCGATGAAAGTCAGATATGAGTTCGTGTTCGACGGTGCTGCAGATGGCGAAGCTATTGCTTGAAGCGGCAGTGGAATCTCCGGCAGCCAGTCCCCGGCCAGAGGTGCCGGCATGGATGTGCTCGAGCAGCTTGCAGAGCACACGAACGCAACTGCTGCTTCCGAGGCCACAGATGACTAGGTTGTGTCATTCGCCGACTGCACGTGTTTCGCAGTTGAACTGCCGCCTGTACAGATCAGCTTTGTGCCGGAACAGCGCTGCAAGGGGGCTTTGGCAAATAGGACTTCGATGCCTGGCAGTGTCAGTGCCGTGCCGGCCAGATGCGGTCTGACGACAATCCCAGAACTGGGAGTTGCACTGTCGAGGCTCGAATTCGATTAGCTGCGAATTGGGCGAATTTTGCATAGTACCACATCAGGGTAAAGGGACCTTCGAATGTGAGCTGCGGCATGATGTGCATCGCTCGTCAACCAGACTGCAATTATAGCTCTAGGCTCTGGCACCTAGCGATAGCTAGACCGGCTGGATTCTTTCAGCCGCAGCTGCATCGAAAATCGACAGCTGCAGCTGCGCGTGGAACCGCAGTCCCATGACTGGCACCGTGTCGTCGTGGTTCTGTCGCAAGCGATATCAGAACAAAGAAAGGGACAAGATGTCGGGCTGTGCTCAACGGCATCCCATGGTACAAGTAGTCAGGACTTGTCGAGATGGTACCCGTGCAAGGCCGAAGCTCGCAAGGTGGACATCCCAAGTCAGCCCCTTCATGTGGAGGGGAAAGAGTCTATGTTCGACGATTCATGAGGATTTGCACTGAAATGGCACCGTCACATGGCGAACTCCAGCATATGCCAGGCAGGAAGACACAGGCGAGGACCTCTCAGAGGCCAACTTCACTGCGAGTTTGCGGTCATCAGGTAACTGCACAGACTCAATGCATCTGTCAGAGCCGTTTTAGTAAGTTTTTGAACCCACTGACACGGATCCGATAGATGGGGCACACTGTTGCCTAGGAGGCTGCTCGGAAGCAGCAGCTCAGTGAGTGGACTCTTAGCTTTCAGTCTCCTGCTAAGTAGCCAGTGTTCAAAGGGAACCGTCGGATAAACGCCAGAGAGAGCCATTGCCGGCCTTCGCCCGACACCGCCCGACACCTTGAGACAAGCAGCTCGGCTTCAGTTTCCATCGAGATGTCCAGTTAGTCCCGTTCTGGGGATGTTACTGACAAGTCGGTTGCATCTTGTGAGCGCTGAGGCACGTTTGCCTCTCGAGCGATGAGGAGCTTGGCTCTTAACCGCCATGCCCTGAGCAAAGCTTCAGCCAAGCCCTTCGGCATCCTTCCGCCTCCAGTGTTTTGAGCAGGTCTGTGGGGTAGCGAGTCAGCAGACGCAGGCGGTCGACTCGAGCGATGTCTCTTATGAATGCAGATAGCACGAGAGGTACGGCGCCTGACACTGTGGCCAACAGCGATGTACGAGTTGTGCAGCTGGAGGCTGCTTTGGCGGAGGCTCGACAAACATGTGGGATGAGGTGGGCTCTAATCCCGGCAGTTTCAGGCGAAGGCTCATGGTTTTGGTTTTGACGACGGTCATCCACCGATGCAGGAGCGCCGAAGGAGTGTGCAGAAGGACGAAGAGTTGCAGAAGATGCAGAAGCTGATGGCGAAGCTCGAAAGTCACTTTCTTGCAGTGAGGCTAGCTCCGGAATTTTAGTGCATGACGTCAGATCTGCAAGATGCAAAGGTCACATCGAGCAGCAAGCCAAAGATTCTGATCAGGAGCAAAAACGGCTGAGCAGCCTAGAGACAGCGGCTTGGGCGAAAGCGGCCATGAGTTGCGCGTGGCATGCGTTGGCCAAGCGCATAACATCTGAGGTGCTTCAAAAGCGTGAGGCAGGCTCCGAGGCTCTGGAGATGTCCAAGTCCCGTTCAAGCCATGAAGACAGCATTTTTTTCAACTTTCCTGGAAAGGACAGTGACAAAGTCAAACGGTGACTTGGCTCCGACTCCACTTTCCGACAGGAACTTATGCTGTTGACGGGTCTATGCAGAAGACGCAACCAAACAGGGGTGGACCGTAGTCGACGATGGGATTGGTGCGCAGCTTTGCAGTCAGCAAGGATAAACTTGGGCAGCCAATTGTCGAGCCAATCGGTTGTGTTCTTTGCCTTTTCTGAGAGCAGTGGCCAGGCCATGCCGGCTCGGGTGTGACGCGAAATCAGAGTAGCTCCACTTGGTGCAAGGTTGGTCATCGCACTGGCCGAAACGAAGCGCCTGAAGGCACGATTTGTGCCGGTCATTGCCGGTCTATGGTGCAACCAGAGGGACAGGGGTCGACAGTCCCTCAAGTCCAGAGCTCGAGATGAAGAGCACCCTTCAGCTGAGCTTTATCGTGAGATTGACCGGCCGGCGCTGTAAAGGAAACCGCCGAGAAGACCGCTATAGATGAAGGCGAGCGAGCATCAAGGCAAGATGGGTTCGCGTAGTGCCTGCCCGCCTGCGTGTCTTTGCTTGCTTGCATCACGAAGCTCCCGACTGATCGCAGGCTGGAAAGGCAAATCTCAGACATGAAGAAGACTGACTTCTTTGCGGCGCCAGCATCTCAAGTGATGGCTTCCTGCCGCGTTTCTGCTCTAATGCGGTCTATGCTGAGGGACACGCAGCCTGTGGCTAACAGCAATAATGCTGAGGAGGACAGCCTCTCCAGTGCAACCTCGCCTAAGGAGTAAGATGTTCCTTTCAGGAGCTGCAGCGACTCCGAGAAGAGTGTGCCGCCGAGCAGCAAAAGCGAGAGGACAGAGGGCCAGCAGGCAACATATGCAACATCTACGTGAGCAACCCTTTCTGCATGGTGGGCTCGAAGCCTTCCGGCCTCTCAGCGGCTGAGACCCAAACGTTTGCAGGATGCAGAAGTGCGCGAGCGGATGCAGAGGGCCAAGATGGAGCAACTTGAAACCCAGCTCCCTTGATGCACGACTCTCTTAGGGGTTCGCAATTTGCAGGGCCTTTGCCAGGAGGAACAAGGTCGTCTGAAGTTTACATTGTTAGAGGCTTGAGATCGGTGTGACGAGCTCTTACTCGCTAGGTCGCACTGTCGAACACAGAACACAGACTATGTGCCTTTGGCTGGGCAGTCACTCACACTGATGTTCGTGTTCATTCCGATGCTGCTCTCCTGCCTGCATTACTGGGTATATGAAAGGTAGGCGAGGCCAGGCAGTGTCGTGCGAGGCTTGGGGTCGGGATCCAGGGCTTAGTCATGTGGGATTACCAGATGTATGGGGCACCTAATTCAGCCTAGTTCCTTCACTCGAGTCTGTGTTTGTTTTCAATAGGGGATGCCCTAACCTGAGCCACTCCGGCTCTGGACTCTCTATCCCACCGCGATAGCATGCAAATTGACGGGCGTATGGAAGAGCTCCCTCTGCACTGGCTGTTCGGTAGGCACCCAGTCTCTCGGCCGTCCTGTGAAGTCATCATGCAGTCCATAAGTGACCATGTCCTGTTGCTTCAACCTCTCGTCAGGGACGTGGAGGTCCGTGATGCCTCACAGACACAAACGACTCCAGACAAGTAGCCATGCAAAAGCTTCCTCATTCGCTCGTAGCTGGACCTCGACTTTCGACAATGTCTGTGTGCCTTGAGCAAGACACGTGGTTTTGTGATCGATAAAATCCCGAGAGCGGGCCGTCCGGCGAGTAACCTCGTGATCGCCTCGTCGACCCACCACCCGAGTCGCTGATGTATCGACTTTACTTTGGGCGTCGAGCTGATGGACAACCTCAGGTCCTATGGCCCCCTGTCCCAAAGCCCAGAAAACTACGGCCTGTACAAGTTGCCTCGAAGACAACGAGCTTGGTGCTGGAGAGTGTCGACGAGATGTGCAAGATCAAAAAGAGTAATAATCTACAGGCGCTGCTGTCGGGCCACTCCCAACAAAAAAGAACAGGCTGAATGCCACGGCAGGTGAAGCAACCTCCCCCCGGGAGCGCGCTCTGCCCTGAGTAGCAGCTTCTTGGGGTGGTTGCCTGGGTGGTTCAAGAATGCCAACGCAGCCCCGAGCACGCAGACTTTCCAGCAAGTGTCTGTGGCCACCGTCGAAATTGCTGTAGCTGTGATAGTTCCAAACAGTGCAGAACACACCAGGTCCACGTTCGACTGGTTGCCAACTGCGGCGGGGCCAATCTAATCCCCGCTGCACAACCACAAACCTTTGAGATGGTCATCGTATCGGACAGCAACTCCAGCTGACACCGATGAACATCACATTGTGCATTGGCGACACGCCCAGCGTGACGCAAACCACGAACAGCCGGCCAGCATCACCCCAATGTAGCAGTGCTCCTCCGTCACAACAATCGACGCACCTCTCCTGCCAAACCCACAAGCAGGCTGGGGGATGTCCTCCTACGCAGGCTCTCCCGGGCACAGGACCGTTGTAGTCTCATGGATGTATGTCACAAGATTCAACAGGAAAGACTTATTGTCAAAGCCATTTGCATTCGCAGACAAGTATTGACCGAGCAGCACTGGGCACCAACAGTCCCGCAAATGCAGTAGTGTATCGTATGATCGTGTCATCCGGTGGTGCACAGTGAAGATGGCTACAGATGTCACGGGCGAGTGGGTTCGTTCGCAGCTGCGATTGGGGTGTCCCATCGCACGGATAAGCCAGATTTGGCGTGTCAGTGCACTTGTGCACGCAATGACATGAGCGAGAATTCTTGTCGCACGCAGTTTGTTGCCCAGTCGTGAAGTGTCGGGATCTAGTGATTTTCGACGCCCTCTCTGCCCTTGCAACATCGGCTGCGCGCTGTAATCTCCGATGTCGCTTTCGTTGGTGCAAGACTGGCTTGGCTGCTTGCACCCTGACGTTTACATCAGGTTCGACCAGGCTGTGTGCGCACGCGCAGACACCCACCCACCCACCCGCACCCGCACCCGCACCCGCACCCGCACCCGCACCCGCACCCGCACCCGCACCCGCACCCGCACACGCACACGCACACGCACACGCACACGCACACACACACACACACGCGCA
>CAJNJA010006147.1:0-17132 GCA_905231915.1 Symbiodinium necroappetens
TCTTCTTCCACACAGCCAAAGAGGAGCACGGCATCCTATACCCCGCGGGCACGCGAACGAGCCCTGGTTTCCGCTGTTCGAGGTGTGAAAGCTGTGATCGAGGAGGGTCAGTGGATCACAACACTTGGAATCCCCCCTACTCTCTCTCTCTCTCTCTCTCCCACTGGTTGTCGGGCGCCCGATTGCCTGCGCACACAGTCAATCCACCGCATCAGCGCGCTGCCGTTCCTTGCAGGCAAGCCAGGGGGGGGGGCAGGAACTACGGTCGGCATCATGCGCCGAGCAAGTGCTTTCGATTCATGACCCCAAGTGGTCGCCGATGTGGTGTCCATGTCCCTCGCCTGTCTCAACAAGATACCCATCAAGCACTCCCACCGACTCGCGGACTTGTTCCTGGGTACAAAGACCGAGAAACAGATGTACCAACACAAAGAGACCCCTTTGAAGAAATGTCAGAAAAGCAGCCCCCAAGCACAGCTGCTGAAGTCTTGGGCCAGGGAGCTCCCGACTGGGACGAGCATACAGGAACTGCAGCAGATGTGTGAAATGAATCCTCGGCAGAGCACCGACGCGGCTTCCGCTCTGCTCTTTCTAAAGGCTCTGGGAAGAGCCCAGAAGGCTTCGAACGAAACGTGCTTTCTCACAAAATGGGGACATGTGAGTGCTCTTTCCCAGAAAGGCCCCCCCAAACATCCAAAGATGTTTGGGGTTTCCAGGAATCTAAGCCTCATCGCCTGCGACCTTCGGGCCTCTCGGAGCGCAGCCTCGTGGACTCCAGATGAAGAGGTTCCACTTCTTCCACACGGTCCATCAGCATGGCCACATCCTGCAGAGAACCAGACGTTGGGAGGGATGTGCTGCTGGTTCTTGGGTCTTGTCGAGACACCCTCAGCCAGTCCCAAAGCTCAAGCCACCCATCCCACGCTGCCTTCAGCACCTTTCGCACACACAGGGGGCTGGAGAAGCACGACGCGATCCGTGCGACTTCGACCTCAGCCATAAGTCATGGGCCGGGGTTGGCTACGATGGAGATCGCAGTGCTCCAAACTGACCAGACAGGATCGGTAAGGTGAAGCATCAGGACACTCAAGAGAAGTCGAAAGATTCATGATCTCAGCTTGGGACAGTGTCTGTGGCCACCAATCGCAGCATCCACGGGAAAACCACATTATTTTCCGCCTCCTGCTGGGTCTTCCCAAGCCCAAGTCGAGTTACGCTTAGTCCTGTCTTTGAGCTGGGCTCAGGCTGTCTCAGAAGGAGCCTTCCAAAACAACCACACTTCAGCCTGACCCGAAGATTCGTTGAAACTTCTCTATGCCTCACTTGAGCCTAGGATCTCCTAATGGCCTAAAAGGAGTCTCCCCCCCACAAACCCCCTTCCTGAAAAATTCTTGAATTCCTCCCCTTCTTCCTCCCGGAAGGCCTGGGCCCGTGCTTCGCCCTGAGATCCGTTCCCGTCTCCGTCTCCATCTCCGCTCTCCGCCTGGCACAAAAGCACCCCTTAACGCATGGAGCTGAAGATGGGAGAAAGCCTGCGAGGACCGTAATGACTGGCTAAACTGCTGTGGTGGGCGCGAAGGAGATGTGAGGCCTAGAGCCGGCCTTGGCTATGGAGATGTGTTTTCGGGCGAAGAAGCGCCCCCCCCAAAAGGCAGAGAGTTTGGGCTTCGGGCGAGTTTCCACAGTTGCCACCGGATGCGGTTTAAAGCTCGCTTAGGTGAGTTGTGGATCATACTCTGCATCGAAAGCCCGTGTGGGACCTATCAAGCAGCAGTAGGTCTCAAATGCCCCCAAGCTAAGCCCATCATCCTCACTAACCGCACCTCTACCTTTGCCACAGGATCCCATTCCGCTAAGCTCTATCTCGTCGCCGTGAGCAATGCAGGTCAGGCGGACGCTCTCAGACGACGAGGCCCGGCTTTCCGAAGCCATCCAGCTGAAGCGGTGGGCCACGCAGTCTGACTTACGGGGCTGGGGGTGGCCTCTTGGGTGGGACTAGGCTTGAAAGCTTCCGCAAAAGCCCTTCGTGCATAGGGCTTCGAGCTCGGCGAGCTACCGTGTAAAATCGGCTGCATCAGCTCCAAAGCTCTTGGCCAACAGAATTATGAGGTGCTCCTCTGTGTTCTGTATGCGCCGGCATGTCATGATCTGACTGGACCGAATCCTTGAATGCAACTACGTGGAGCAAACCGGCGCTGGCATTTCGAGTTGAAGTACTTGCAGGTGCAACCCTGTCTGCATGAATGCCTGGTCGAAACCCCAGCAGGAAATCAGATCAAGCACAGCTTCAGCTGGATTTCAGGAACTCTGAGCGATGTCGCTCTGACGGCTGAGTGACACGCCGCCGAGTCGGAGGAACTCGCGGGTGTCGGAGGCGAAGAGTCCTTTACGTTAACTTCGCCCATCAGGCGAGGCAGTGGGAGACTTTGAATGTGTCCGGCCAGAACAAAATCAGCATCTTGACGACGAGATCTTTGCTGCATTCTGCTGCATTCTTGAACTACTCCTTGAGTGAAGCTGTGGCAGAGCAATGCATTAACCTACAGCTCGCCCATAGTCCTCCGGCCATCACTGGGGACCTGGGCCAAACAAGGCTCATGCACACGCTCGCGACAATCATTCGAGGGGCCCCTCGCAGATGTGAGCCTTGTCTTGAAGCCCGGCAGCCGGGCTTCAAATATCAAAAGAAATCCTCCGCAGCTCTTCAGCTGCAAAACAAGCAAACCTCCCAGCCTGTATCAAGCCAAAGAAACATAGCAGACCGCAAAAATAGAACCTTGAATAATGGGATCCTCAATGTTAATGTGGGAGCCCACGCTAAGGAACCTCTAGTTTTCTGAGGCACCCAAATATCGATCAACCGCTTAACATCTGTAGGAACCCCGGCTTCGCCGGTCGTGTGCCGTCCCCTCCGGTGTCGGCGAGGTAAGGATCCTGTTTCTACCATCCATGAGTTTTCTTTGCGCCGCACCGCGAGAAGAATGATCAACAGGAGTAGTACTGAGAGGAAGACGGTGCATCGTGTTCTGGCTGCACCGTGTCATGACCATGGAGGTTGAGGAATCCAAATCTACCATTCGCGAAACAAGCGCGCAGCCTGGAGCCTGGAAGACTGCTTCGAGATGCTTCGAGCTACTACTATTTCAAGTCCTAAGTCCCAAGCTCGAGGTCTTTCAAAGTGACCCTCGCACGAGCAGGAGTTCTGCGGCCTGCCCCAGAGTCCAGGAGAAGCCTTCAAGCAGGGGCTGTGACTCGTTCCCCCTTTGAGTGGCCGACTACTCAGCTTGTCGGTTTCTCTTCAGATGAAGGATGCCAGCGAAGCGCAATGGAAGCTCGCGACCCGCAGCCCTCTGATTGCAGGCGTGCCGGAGCTTCATCTGCGCAACTGCTTTTTTGCTGGAGCCCTCTGAATTTACGAACACAAACATAGTACATACATGCAGAGCGGTGGTGAAACATGCACCGGCCCTGCCTAGTACGCCAAGGCCGCCGCCCACACGGTAGACCATGTCCTGAGGGGTGGCAGGGTATCTCAGAAACAGACAGCTACATGTCTGTGGCATGATTTTGAGCTGCAGAGTGACTGCATGCCATGCCCTTGCACTTATGGTGGTAGTTTTGCTTGCCAGAATATGCAAATCTAGAAAGGCACACGCCCTACTTGTAGCTCGATGTCGTGCTGTTTGAGATTCCAACAAGGCCATCTATACCAAAATGGAGCCAAAGAGACATGTGCTGTCCGTTCCTTGGCAGACGCGCTTGATTTGAACATCACGCCTACAGCTCAGCGGACCTGGGACATGTCCACCGGCTTTGAGTCACAAACTTCGGCACCTCGTGCTTCATAATCTATATGTAATCTACAGGCGCTGTCTCTTATGATCTTTATGTGTGCTGTTCCAGCCCGCCTCAGCGCCGAGGGTGTCGATGCGGGGAACGACCACATGCCGCTTGTCCTGGTGGTTGGGCCGGAGGAAAATACATGCCTCTGCCAGGCCAGAACGCTCCTCCGCGATGCGAGCTAGTATGGGCTCGATCCAACCACGTGTGGCCTGGCCGCGGAATTGAAGGGGCTCCGAAAAGAATGCGTTTTTTCAGCACCATTACTACACTGAACTGCCTCTTCACTCCTCTCCTTCCAAAACAACACCAGGACTTGGCATGGATGTGGCACGGATTCTGGCCTTGCAGCGTCCTAGGTTTTTCAGCTAAAGGAGACTCGTCGGTTCGTCGCAGAAACCACCCATCGCGTTCATGCAGAAGCCACATCGAACCATCGTGATAAGCGACATGCGACCCCCGAATCTTCCGTGAGGGAGCCTCGATGTGGCTGTCCAGGAAGATGGTCACCGGCGCATCCGATCGCCAAACGCCCTCCATCCGCGCCTCGTGATTGACTGGTGCGGTCTTTGTCTTTTTAAGCTGGAGGTTTGAGTTCAGCAGATTTTGTGGCACTGTCTTCCAGGCATTACTTCTGTTGCAAGCACAGGAGTGGCTGCTGCATCGTGAGCATGTTGGGCGCTGCTGCAGGCAGAACCACCCATTCAACGCAGTCCAGCGGCCAGCATCAGGCCTCGCACAACGACGAAACGCGGGAATTTTGCTAGAGAACATAGCCTCAGCCTCTCGGTTCTGTAGGTCGAAGACAACGGCGACAGGAGGATGCAGTTCTAGCAGCGGGAGGGCATGAGGGCGACAAGAACTCAGACCCGTCTCTTTCCACAAAGGAGAAGAATAACCAAGAAAACCCCCAGAGCCACGGCTCTTCGGCCTCGCCGCTCTTTTAAACGGACGAGGCGGGTCTTCGGCAGGCCCTGGATGGGGGGGTCGCAATGGGATTTGGAAGGTCGAGGTGGGGGCATTGTTGGGGTTCTTCCGATCTTCCGCTTTGATCCTGAGATCACTATAACAGACTGTTGGCTGTTGGGCACGAGGACTGACGAGCTGCACAGCAGCGCAACGAGAATCGGCGGGGCTACGCCTGGAGTAACTAGAGGTCGGATACACTGCAATCAGCCTAAGTGGGTCGCTTATCGTTCTTCCACTGGCTCGGATCTCCCATTTTGGTGCCGAGGCCCGCCTTCACGTAGTCCGACAGCTCGTCCTGCAGACGCACCCTGGCAGGTGAAGAGACAAGGCACTTGGAACGGAGGGCGGTGACTGTAGCTGCGCCTGTGGTCAACCAGATTCATTCAAGCTGTGCTGTTGGTACTGCATGCAGTTCACACTAGAAGTGCTCTGCCTGACAAGCCTGCGCATGCTCTTCGAACGATGGTTGAATGCTGTAGCACATTCAGCCAAGGGTTGGATAAATTTGGATGGGAGGTGTGGCCTCGATGACTCTATGCAGTAGGACCATGAATTACGCGCATGTCGGGTGCAAAGGTAATTCAGCATGGGACTGTCAGGACCTGCAAGATTGCATGCTGTGAAGTACAGTGCCCCCGAAAGGCTGAGGAGGTGTGCTGCTGCAAGGGTGCGTGAGTTCCACAGAATTGCACGACGACGAAGTTAAAGCATTGGCGCGCAAATTCGGCCGTCCACGGAGTCGAAAGGAGCCCTGAGAGCGTGCTGGGATCGCACACATTGCTGTCGAGGAAGGAAAATCTGCTCTGCAGCCGCCCAGGATCACGAAAGTTGTGTCACAAACTGCTACTATCCCAAGCGAGCACATTCTGCTATAAACCCCAATTGAACGCCATGCAGCTCAGCAACAGCACTTAGCCTACCAGGATCAAGGTGCGTGTCTGCTCCGCATAGCGGGGAGGCACAGCAACCGGGAAAACCTCTGGCATACGCAGCGGCTATCACTCGGGCTCGTCTTCGGCTCCGCTGGGATCGTCAGCTCAGCAAGCCTGTGCATCGGCTCGATCGGGCGTCGTTTGCTCACATAATGTCTCAACGTGCAGTTCTGCTTCTTGTTGACTAAAATGAGCCAGCATGTCGAGCAGAGGAGCTTTGCCGTAGAATGCTGGCCGCGTGAACATGCCTGAATGATGCAAAGCTCTGTGTGAAGTGAGCAAACCCGTGTGGGTGTACTGCATGCAACCTCTAAACATCAATCATCGTTTGCAGTGCGACACATCAACTTCATCTAATGCATTCTGCATACCCTCCACTCCCCAATGGCCCAACACTTGCGGAACAGCACCAAGTTGAAGCACTTCTTCGACCCACGTTGAATCGGTCACCCGAAAGCGTGAAGACTCTGTGCAATACTAACCACCCGCCCCAGAATCAGAAGGCGGGGAACAGTAGCTCGCCTCCGACAGGCCGGGGGCTCAAGATGGAGGAGGCCTGGGCCGCAAAAGGGTTCTAACCAACAGGCCGTTTCCACACCAGATGCCAACTAACGCATTTTCTTGAATGGTGTTTCAAGCTTAGGGCTTCGTATCACTTATTGCAAGGAGGGTCTAGATTTCATATTCGGGTCATGTAGCAAGCTTAGGGCTTAAGCGGCTTAAGGTGTCTTTACCGGCGCCGTCTTCCACGCGCCCTGGGGTGCTCATCTGGAGGCGTTATTCGCTGTTAATCTCGTGCGGGCAGCCTCCTGTGAAGGATCGGTTAAATGCCGCCCACGGAATTAGTGAAGTCATCGCCACCCCTCACCCATGTGAACAGTGGGTACCTTTGGAGTGCCAGGCACTTCAATCACCCCGGTGCTCACGCTGTCGGTCTGCGGCTTATGCTTTTTGGCGGCACTTTTGAATTGAAGCATGGGCTCAAGCAGAACAACCGCCGTGTGGGGAGCCTGAACACACTGTGCTGGGAAGTGCAACCGACTTGCGGGCAGCCGAAGCTTGACTTTTCCGATGCTGGCATGAAGATCCGGGGACCCATGTCCGACTTTAAGTCAGGCAGAGGCGAAGGCCAAACTGCATGTTGCTGAAGACTCACCGCTGAAAACTGCGGACAACTGCGCTAAGCTTCCACATGCACAGAAGCATTGTCACCACTCGCTGCCGCGGTGAGTCTTCAAATGGTGGAGCGCCCTGCAGTTCCGAAGCTCCCTTAGCCCTAAGCTGCCGGCACTGCTCTTCCACTACGGGGAACCCGGAAGTACTGCAGGGCACCGACACGGAGAAAAATCCTCCGTAGCAAGCTGAACCTAAAACCACTCTGTGCAGGTTGCAGGCCAAGGTTTCCTTTGCCAAATGTTGCATAGAATCTAGAGTGCATTACGTCGAAGGGCCCTATTATACGGCTAGGAAGCAAGGCCTTTCATGCCAAGCATTCGGGGTGATGCGGGCCCTGTGGCTAAGGTTGGAATCCTTGGATTGTAGCCCTGCTTGCGAGTGCTGGGCTCCAGGCTGAGGTGTGAGAACAAAACACACTCCAGTCGCTGCCGCTCGAATCCTGGAAGTACAGGCACAACCAGTCCACTTGCCAAGCAAAAGTGTCGTCACGGCCGTTGGAGGCGACTGGAGAACTCTGCACCCAAGCATCTCTTCCCGTCTATTGTCTAGAGGTCAAAGAGCAGTACGCCATTCCTGGCAGGAAAAGAGCTTCGACTTTTTCCGGGTAGCTTCGACTCTCTTCTCTCCACTGGGTTTCGGAGCTCCCAAACAGAACGTTTAGCTGAGGGGGGGGGGGGTCTTTCCCAAGCAATAAAAACACGCATTCAGGCTAGCATCAGCTTAATCTTGGCAGCGATCGGATCCGGCCGCTCTCATTGCAGGGGCTGTCGGAGGTTCGTGCTTTCTCCAGCGCTGCTGCTTTCGAGGATGTTGGCTTACTTTTGTGGTGGCTGGACGGCTGGACTAGCCGAAGGCATCTTCGGTTTGAAGCATTCCCTTGCACTCCGACCAATGGAATGAGATCCACCGCAAAACAACTAGACCTCCGAACAGTCACTGTCACAAGTGAAAACCTGTTTAGTTGGTGGGCTAAAGCTCAGGTTTGGGATTCCATCAAGACTGACATCCGTACAGCTAAGACAGTCAGGGCCTCTCGGTGACAACCAACGCACCAAGCTGTTGTGTCGGTGCCTGGGCGGAGGCATCCTCAAAATTTCGGCAGACTAGCTGCGACCCGTCCTACGAATTGCGACAAGCCTACGTAGCCGTCAAATCCGGTTACCACGTGAATGCTCCTAGGGCTCAGCTATCTGAGGCATAGCTTCTTAGACCAGTTGATCCCAGCCCTGAGCGGTTCAAAAACCTACACATGGCCCAGACTCACGCTGGAACGCAAGAGGCAATTCAGGCTAGTAGTGCAAGAAGCGACTTGCATACCGTCGTAACCACTGCCGGACCACAGAAACCCCGGAGGCGTGAGGCCCATGTCCCGCAACGTTTTGACAAGGCCCGTGAGCTGCAAAGACTCTTTGGTGCTCGGTTGTCTGCTAGGTGCAGCCGGCTTCAAGCCGAAACCCCGTGCATATCCGGCTACCTTCAAACCGCCAAGGCCTTCTTCTGTTTTTTGGACTGCAAACCTCCAACCCTCGCAAGCTGATCACCAACATGTAACCCAAGAGGCCAGCGGTTCGGGCGACGAGTCGGAAAAGTAGCCGTAGCCTTTCAGAACAAGGCACGCATCTCGCTGTGGGTCTGAAGAGAGAGAGAGAGAGATATATATAATATGCCGCATGCCCCCACTCTAGGGATCCCGCACATTTTCTCACGCAGGGACGGTGTGGATCAACATCCAAATCGTGAAAGAGGCTTTTCGCTCCAGCGAAGAAGGCGGACTGAAGAGTGAATTCGCCACAGAGGGCCTCGAGCACCCTGGCCATTGTGTTCCTCCTTGTCCTTTTGTTTGCTGTCGCACTCCCCAAGTTTCCAGACACTTGGCGGGTGGTCTATGACGAGTCGCCCCTTGCCCTCTCTGGACTAGCAACACGACATCCCGACTCCGACTCACAGAAGTGCTCTTCCCCTTTGAACTTCCCCTGGAGACAGGCCCGGCCCGGAGGCCCTTTCGGAGGGAGCGGCCGCTCCTTCGGCCGGCGGAGATGTATTTCCCGAGGGCCTTCTTGGACGGGGCTTGCGGTGGGGACTCCCCTTCCTGTAATATCTATGGTCATTCGGTGGCCACCTCCCCCCTATCTGTTGAAAAACACAGGGCGTGGTGATTGGAGTACATCACCTGGGCGCCAACCCGTGAGTTGGGGCCTGGGACGCAAGCCCGAGTCTTCCGAGTCGGGGGAGATTTTTTTTGGTCTTCTCGACGGAGCGCAAACAGCAAACGGCAAGGGAAGGGCTTCCATGGCTGCTTCGTTGCTTTCCCAAGGAAGGAACACAAAGAAAGGCGGGGTCACCACCTCAAAGGGTCTTTGGTACCGGACCTACCCTTGCCGTAGCCCGGCCTTCCGAACAAAGCGGACTTGGACTTGCGCAGTGGAGAGAAAGAGAGAGAGAGAGAGAGGGACAGTTCCGTTGCTTAAGCTGCCGGCTGTATCCAGAAGGGCGGTGAGCATATAGCTCGCATGCCTCAGCTCAAGGCACAGTTCTGAAATTCTAACCAAATTCAATAGTTAACGGATTAGGAAATCGTAAGCAGGTTCTTAAAACGTTGCACATGGGGCTACAACCACTCAAGCTGGATAGCTACTAAAAGCCTCCTGGCTGAGTCTCTTGTTCCTGTAAGTAGCATGTCTGAGCCTCTGGCAAGGCTTTGCAGGCCGGTCTTTTGTTCTGACGCGTTGCCGGTCTCCAGGTGCAAACATCGTTTTGGCACTCAGTCTCGGAAACCAGAGTGGCTTCGAAGTTCCAGCTGTAGAGATGACAAGTCAGCGGATATCCATAACCCCGACCCTTCTGAAGCCCTCATGTTGAAGCTTCACCTAGCAAGCCGAGCTGCTGCATTCGGACTTTGTACATCCGGGTAAGATCGCAGTGGAGGAGGCCTCCGCGGAATCGACTTTCAGTATCTAAAGCTTCGATAGATTTGAATGGGGCTTGGGCTAGGTGCATTGAGGGTTCAAGCTCTCTCAGAACTCTCATGGCTCAGGACCTTAGAGTCCTTCATGTTGCCTGCAGTTGTGGCTCACTTCCGATGCCTGGGTGCTTGTCAATCTTCTTCACAGTCGACTTGGCGCATGAAGCTCAATTCCAGAGTTCTCTGCATCCAGAAGCGGTTCCCAAGCTTTCCGAATTTGTCTGTGGCTCATTCAATTCCGTGCACGCGAGCCACGCAAGGACGAGCGGAGAGAGTTGCTCGGACAATACGTCAAGCAACATGAATCAAGGAAGATTTCGGGAGTATGAGCAACATGGCGCAAATCGACTGTGCACGTGCCGAAGGCTCGCATCTCTAGCTGCTGTTTAGTTTTTGCTCCACCTGCCGGGTGAGTTGGACATCTGAAAGGTTTTCAGGGAAGTGCCCTCGTGAAGTGCCAACTACCAGCAAGCCGTTCTCTGAGCGGTTGCAAAACAGTCAGGCATCAATGGAGACTGCGTGACTAATTTCCCCACTTGGGCATTCTGGTGCCCTAGATCTCCCAGATCTCGAGACGCTTCGAAGGCCTCTCATCTCCAACGATCCATATGCCCGGCGCATCCTGAGAGGATGTGCGTGTGAAAAAAACACACACCTATGGGCTTTATCACTACTACCTTTCCGACCTCTAGTTCGGTCCAGTTTGGTCACCCTGTGCTAAATCTCTGTGTCGAATCTCCAAAAGCCTATCGTCCCAACATACGACTATGCCCCACGTTCAGATTCGACATTTGGGCAAAAGCTCTTAATATGTAGTAAATGGACTTAAGTAGGGTTGCAAACCTACTCGCTGAGTCTCTTGATCCTTCCAACACGGGCCATGTGCGTGCCGGAGATTGAGGTTGAGTTCACCGCTTCAGTGCTGATACCCTCATGTGCCCTCGATGCCGCATGTGGAGCCAGGGGAGCTCTTAGTGCCAGTCTCGCGCAAGAACATTGATTGACATCCTTTGCCGAGGCTGCCTGGATGGCGGTCGCAGGGAAGGACTCTTCACCGATTGGGTCGCGAGTGCCCTCTGCTTGCCACCTTCGAGCAGGGGTATAGACTTTTCTGGTGCTTGCTGTCTAAAATCGTGAGCAGCTCTGACACATCATGGTGGCTGTGCGGCTATGCTGTGAAGCTGCCGCTTGGCACAAGAATTCGGCAGCTTCAGCTGAAATGCTTCATCACGCAACCACTCCGGAGTCATTCCTTGCCGGCCCGTTTCCCGGAATTCCACAGACCCCGCCCTGCAATTCAACTTGCCTAGCTGCATTCAATGGTAAACGGCAAAGTCTGACGTGAGTCCATGTAGTCGATGTAACTCTAAATAAGTTCGCAGAACGATTTTTGGTCTTCGGCAGCTTCAGCATTTTGCGGACAGCGCGAGTGCCATCCGAGGGCTGCTGCTCGAGATCCGGAGCCCAGAGCCATACCGAAGTGGTGTGCAGAATGGGTCATCTAGTTTAAAGTTTAATGACGTGCGGGCTTCAGCTGTTGAGGTCTTGATGTCTCGTATCACCGCATCACAACTCAGACCCTGTTGGCGGCTCCCGCACCAGATTTGCGAGCTGCCCAGGGCATTGCCAGCTGCATCTGCAGGCGCAACCAATTGGCGCATCTGCCTCGGCTGGGAGAACATGGCAATAGCCAACAGCCATACCTGACGCATCAATTACAGGGATCCTGCCAAACAAGGGCCCACGCTCAATGCGACAGATCTGTACTGGGCTCCTTCTTTTCTCTGAAAACCAACCTTCAAATAACTTGCCTTTGCATACGGTTTCAGGCAGCCGGAGTTCAACCAAGGAAGCGTTTCAAGGAACGTTGAGGCACTCTGGCTGCGACTCCTGGCCCTGTCTGTGTACAATGTGTTTACGCAATCGGACATGTGCAAGAAGTGAGGACATTTGACCTGCGTCATTCCACCCATTAGTCCGGGCCTCCTCCGTTGGTGGCTCGGGTTCCTCTAGTATGCTATGGCCAACCAACCGTGAGAGTGGTATGATGGAAAAAATCTGCAAGGTCGAGCTCATTGGTAGCAGCCGACAAACCTGCAGGGCTTGGAGCTCCCCCAGGCTTGTGGGCTTAGGACTGCGCTCAGGCTCCGGGGAGCTATGCTCGATGCAGCCTGGGTTGCAATGCCTCATTGGACGGAGCAGCAGTCCTGGATGCAGGAGCATACTTCCAGCCGATTAGCAATCTAGCCGAATCTAGCCCCAAAGCCCTCCATCACAATCTTGAAGGTGCTACGAGGAAGGTGAATGCCATCTGTTTGAACCTTGCGTGAAGAACCATGCCTTTAAAGTCAAAGGCTGCCTGCGGTGTTCTGAAGTACTCGATGAACTCGACTGGGCAGGCCGCCCCGAATCTGGGACCTTGGCAAGACTTTTTCCTTGTGGCAATTCCCTCTGGTCTTGGGCTTTCGTGTTCAAAACGGAATCCACGATCTTAGGCCATCTTCACCTTCATGCACTGAAGGACCAACGGCAGAAGCATCCTTACCAACACGGGACATTCTATGTCAGCACGGGCGTTGCTCCCACTATGACACAGTCGTGGATCCTAGCACATTCTTGTGAATCGAACGGTGCTTGATGCTAGCCAGGCATTGACGGCAGAATGCATGGCAACTGTCCTTTCCGACAATCTTTGGAGCGATGTGCATAGCTTGGTTCGCAACTGAAGTGGGAGTGGGCAAACGCAGTCTGTGTCGCAGAGCTACTGCATTGGTCGCTAGCTCCTTTGAACTTGTCACTGTACGCACTGGCGTGCAGTGGTGATCGAAGCCAAAGCGAAACATCAAGATGCAGATAAGGCTGTCGAGTGTTCTGCCTCCCGAATTTCACATGACAGGCTGTGGATATCGGAATATCCTTGCACCTCAAAGTAACTTGGACTATCTTGTCCAACATATCTGTCGCCCACACCATGTTTCGGCTGCGCCAGCTGTCATGTGAGCCGCCCAAAGCATCTAATCGTTTGCAAGTTAGCCCCTCAGCATGGAGATGTTACTAGTCGGCATCACGGTCTGAGTTTAGGGTTTTCAGGTGGCCCTCCGCGAGGCTGAGTGCGGCACTTGACGTATCTGCCTTGCTGCACGCACCTTGGCACGTCCACGACAAGTCGATCTCTACACGAAGCCAAAAGGGCTTCCAAGCCAAGACTGGCTAAAATCTGCGTTTCCTGGGTTGTGCGCTTCTGTTGCGATTTGTCAGTCGGGGCTGCCTAGTCGGTTGTCATGTCATGTCGCTGTGCCATGGCCCACCTCGTCGAGGTCTGGTGACGGTTGTTAGAGGTTTGATGTACGTATGCTCGGAGCCTCCTTTCAGTAGCGCACCCGTTTGCGCACACCCATAGAGATGCAAACACATGTGCAAACGAGCAAAGACATTCCCATGCGGCAAGATGTTGACCCGCTCTCGTTGCGTGGTGCGCCCGGAAATGGGGTAGTATGCCCACTTGCTCGACTGCACTGTGGGGCAAGTGACGCAGGTGGCATATGTCTGGAGTCTCACGCCTCGCGTCGTTGTGTTGTCCCTACGTTGTGTAGAGGATGCAGGATTGGGAGTCTGTCAAGCCTGCGTGAAAGTCAAGATACGGCCGTCCGCATCTGCACAACCATTTCTGGCGGAACCAGTTGCTTGATGGCCTTGGCCGTCTCACTCTGCAGGCTAGGAACGGCTCAACATGAAGACTCCTCCAGAGCTTCGGCACCAAAACACACAGGTGCTGCTGAGAAGCATGGCGCAGGGACATGGGCCGTCCCCGAAGAAGAACCTTGACTGCGCAGACAACCCTGGACAGTCGGTCTCTTGCTGGGCTGTTTACCCAACTGCGAAAGCAGCAGAAGGAGCAAAGCAAGAGAGCAGAAGCCGAGGCCTTCGAAGGAGGGAGCCCAGGCCAAGGGCCACGATTCGACGTGTCTTCAAGGAGACGAAATGATGAAGCCCCAAGAGCATGGCGCTGATGAATCCTTGCATGACGGGTTACCAGGAGCGGCTGTGCACTCGAGATCCACTGTGACGACTCGTGTTGCGTCGCGAGCAGGGTCGACAGAGCAGTTTGCCACACGCATGCACGCACGCCGCTCACGCCCCCCCCCCCCACACACACACACGCACACCCACGCATACTTCAATCCTCAAATCGTTGCATAGTATGGCGCATGTGTCTGAAGAGCAAAGATGCAAGCAAGCCCTCTCATGTGCCGAAGGTCTGAAAAGTTCTCCCATCAGACAGCCTCATGATGTGCAACGCTACATCGGCATTGCAAAGACTGCAGCTTTGACAAGTGCGCTGCATTTCTGCAAAAAAGACATCCCAGAAACTGAGGGTGCATTGGTGCTCTCCAAACCACGTCGTCCAGCCTTCCAGCCGTGCGGTATGAATGGATTCGCGCAGAACCCTTGCTAGCCGAGCTTCTTGAAGCCAGGTCTGTGAGGATCTATCACGGATTCAGCCTATTATGGGTACAGAGCATGAGCAGGGTAAGATCCCACCAAGGTAGGCTCAGATTATATACGTCCAGAGATGGATGGTAGCCGTGATGGCATGAGAAAGAGCCGACAATGTACGATGTCACACTTCTTGAAAAGGGGCTTTGTGGCTGGGCCCATTGCTGTAACAAATGCAGGTGCAGCAGGTGGGTGCCCACTCACAGATCGTTTTAACCGTCTTCGTTCGGATGCTTCGACTCTCACTCTGGCACAACGCAAGCAAGGCTCCACATAGTAGGGGGCGTGGTTCAAAGGCGGAATGTGCTAGGGATGTTCAGGGAACGTTAGGCAATAGAGGGAGACTAGGTGATTGCGAGCAGTTTAGGCACCCAACTAATCTGTCTTGGCTGAAGCTGTCTGAAAGTACTCTGCGCTGCACCTTGCATGAAACCGCGGGCAAAGGACGACTTCATAAACGAAGACAGAAACACAGCACCGGTGCAACACCCAGCGACCTCGGAGACGCTTTGCCCGCCTTGGCGTAAAACGCAGCAAGGTTCTCAGCCAAGCCCTGGTAGGAAGCCTGGTGCAAGTTCAGGATCACAGTTGCCCGGGTCAGCTGTGTGATGGTTTCTGCAGGCCTGCTGAACCTTTCCGATGTGGCGGTGGTCCGCTCGAGCATGCCTGCCGACCTCGAACCGATGTCATGTTGCTACTTTTTTTCTGGGTCCCTTAATGTCCCTATGGAGTTGGAATCTCGGCCTTGACTTGGATACTGACACTATCCCAGAAACTCCAACATCTTTGACAAGGGTATATGGATTAAATTGTAGCAGGGATCCTGAATACAGGGTAACCTCTAACTCTAACCTTCACCAAGGCTTCGTAGGCAAGACACCAACGTCAAGCAGCTCATGCACAGGTCGTGACTCAGGAAGTTCCTCGGCACACGTCGACATGTCTCTCCGAAAGGCAAGTAACACAACTTTTACAGTGCTTTCCTACGCTGCTGTGTTCGGTACTGACGCAAGTAGACGTGCACGTGCAATACCATAAAATCTGTATTTTTGTATGTTAGGTAAGTAGCCAGGGTAGGTAGGTAGGTAGGTAGATCCGCCGACCATTCGGGGGGCCCCCCAAACCACTAACCTCTATCCACACCCTCTTCGCCCGCCACGGCCACCGTCTCGCTTTGTTTGGCGGTCTAGTAGTGTAAAGTCATTGAATTCAAACCCTCAAGCGCCTTTCGCACGCTTAGCGCCCGCCAAACCTCTCAGGCCTCCCAGGCTTCTGACCTCTCTCCACACTTTCTGCGCCCGCCTTGTCCACCGTTCTGTTTGGGCCTGTTTTTGAATTCGAGCCCATTTTAGGGGTCTATTTGGTGGTATTTAGTGGTAGTATTGGAGTAATTTAATTGGAGCCCAATGTATGCCTCCACTTCGTTCCCCGCGGCACTCAGCGGCCCCATCGGCACACCTTAGGGCTGATGCATGCTCAACCCGTCCCCAGCCCCAATTCGCCCCGCGGCACTCAACGGCACACTTTGGGGCGTATGCCCAATGCATCCCCAACCCCTTCTCGGCCCCACTTCGCCCCCTGTGGCACTCAGCAGCACTCATCGAAAGACTTTATGGTGTTTATTTCGTGGTATTTAGTGGTTTAGTGGTAGTGTTGGAGTTGGAGTATTCTAATTGGAGCCCAGTGCATGCCCAACCCCTCCCCAGCCACACTTCGCCACCCGCGACACTCATCGCACAAATTTAGCGGCATTTAGTGGTATAATGGTAGTATTAGAATGACTTAATTGGAGCCAAATGCATGCCCAACCCCTCCCGCCCCCTGCGGCATTCAGCGGCACACGTCAGGCGGTTATGTACTGATATTCAGTGGTACTGTGGCAATATTAGACCCCCATCGGCGCACTTTAGGGGGTTTATTTAGTGGTATAGTGGTAGTATTCGAGTAATTTAATTGGAGCCCAATGCATGCCCAACCCCTCCCCAGCCCCACTTCGCCCGCGGAACGCAGCGGCACTCATCGACACACTTTAGGGCGCTGATTTAGTGGTCTTTAGTGGTATAGTGGGAGTATCGGGGTAATTTAGTTGGAGCCCCATGCATGCTCAACCCCTCCCCAGCCCCACTTCGCCCCTTGCGGCACTCAGCGGCACGCATCGGCACACTTTAGGGCTTATGGTTAGTGAGTGGTCTCTGCGTCCAGCCCCACTTCGCCCCACGGGCACTCAGCGCCACTTTAAGGCTTATGGTTTGTGGGCTTGGAGTAATTTAGCTGGAGACCAATGCATGCCCAGCGCCATTTCGCCCTCCGCGGCACTCATCGGCACACTTTAGGGCTTGTGTTTAGTGGTGTTCGAATAAGCTCACTGGAGCCGGCAGCACACTTCACGGCTTCTGGTTAGTGGTACTCGAGTAATCTAATGGAGCCCAAAGGGCTTTTCTGGCTTTTTCGAGTTGTTAGGGATAAAGCTTCAGGGCTCGGGGTTTCGACTCTCACACTCGCACCAGGCAGGCAAGGCTCCACGTTTAGGGCTTACGACTTGGGGTATAAAGGTTTTTAACAGCAGTAGCAGTAGCAGTAGCAGTAGCAGTAGGAGTAGGAGTAGGAGTAGTAGTAGTAGAAGTCGTAGTAGTAGTAGTGGTGGTAGTAGTAGTAGTAGTAGGCGCCCACCCCCTACCAACCACCTCTGCTGCCAACCCTCTTAAGAGCACGTTCCGTTTAGTCGGTATTTACGGTACGTTCGTCCTGTCATACCA
>CAJNJA010006148.1:0-17132 GCA_905231915.1 Symbiodinium necroappetens
TCAGAAGCAGAACTGGCTGGTTATGTGTGGTTTCTCTTCAGAAACACTCAGACTGGAGCGGCACAGTGCTCATCACTACAGCAGGCAGCACTTCAAGCAGCACGCGAGAACACCCCTAAATCGACATGTCATCTGCATAACTTTGCATCAGAAGCAGAACTGGCTGGTTTTGCGTGGTTTCTTCTCAGAACCACTCAGACTGGACAGTGCTCTCATCATTGCTGCAGCAGGCCTCGATTTCAGAGCCGCATAGCAGCTGCCAGATGGACATGCGACCGACACAACCCTGTGTCAGAAGCAGAACTGGGTGTGGGTGTGTGTGTGTGTGTGTGTGTGTGTGTGGGGGGTCTCTCTTCAAACGCACTCAGGCTGGAGCGGCACGTTGGTCTTCAATGCAGCAGGACAGCATTCAGACTTATGACAACTGTCAAACTAATGTGTTAACAACAGGACCAAGCATCAGAAACAGCAGCGCCTCCTTCTGCGGAAACATGTTCATCAAATTGGAGCAGCGACCATGAACGTGGCCAACACTAGGCGGCTAATCGGAAAAGTTGTGTCCGAATTTTAGCATAATTATTACGATCACAAGTATGGTAGTGTTGTGCAGGGAAGCCGTAACGGCACGAACAAAAACTCGCGGTACTAGCAGTTAGAACACTGCCTGTCTTATGCATAGCACTAGCAACATGGTGTGACGAGAGTACGACTTCAAACATCCCACCAACAGTCTGACCTGTCCAGTATCCTAAGGGAACTAAAGGAAAACCTTTGGGAGTAGAAAAAAGATAAAAGTACTCCAACTAGGTTAAAGGTTACCTACTCTACTGCTAAGAAGCAGACAACCACCTGTGGTCGGGCTGCTCTTTGCCGATGCCAAAGCGGTCGGACGTGCAGGGATGGGATTCGACATGGGGTGCGTCTTATTTAGGGTTCATGGGTTTCGGCTCAGGGTTTACGGTTTAGGGGTTTAGGGGTTTAGGGTTTAATGGTTTAGGGGTTTAGGGTTTAAGGGTTTAAGGGTTTAGGGTTAAGGGTTTAGGGTTAGGGTTTAGGGTTGTGCACAAAATCTGCCCAGCTGAAACCTGCACTGGCACACCTGCACTGCCGTTAAACCATACCCGGTTCCAGCTGGTTTTTAGGCTTTAATATGGCTACCGGTCTGTTGCGAGTTTGATTTCCTGCGGGTTTCAAGAACTTCTCCGAGGTGGCTTTCCGGGTTTGGGGTAGGTCTTTGGTAGGTTCATGGCTGACAGCGGGCTTTTCTGACAGCTTCAACCCTGAACCTTACACTGCAAAGATGTTGCTAAAATTCTTGCAACCACCATAGCCATCTTGCAGCGAAGAGCACTCAGCTAGGTCAGTTTCTAAAGCCGCTTGAGCGACAAGTGTCGGGTTTCAGGTACTTACGATTAGGGCTCCTTCTTCAAGAGAGATTCCCTAAACCCTAAACCCTAAACTCTAAACCCTAAACCCGTTCAGACGTGGGTCGGAGATCACCCTGCTCTCCTGAGTCTTAGAGGAAACCTGATCCCTAGACAAAGGACCAAGTACTGGTCTAGGGTTTAGGGCTTTTAGGGTTTCGGGTTTAGGGCTTTTAGGGGTTTCGGGTTTAGGGCTTTTAGGGTTCAGGGGTTTAGGATTGAGGGGTTTAGGGATTAGGGTTTTTAGGGTTCAGGGCAGGGTTTAGGGTTTAGGTAACGAGTCCCACGCAGATGAGTATCCGAATGAGACTGGCTGGGAAAGAATAATAACGACAATAAGCATACGTAGCATCAGGAATAACATAGAAGAACCATAACAACACAGAGTGACAGAAGAAGAGAATCATGCTTAAAGAAACCAACAAGCTTGAACCCGAAAACTCTCCAAACTAGAGACAAAAAGGCCATCGGGCACCCAAAATCCTCGCATGGCCCCTTAATGGAACCCTTAAGCGAACCCCCCCCAGAGGATACCTCCGAAGCCCAAACTTGACGGAACGCGCACATCTAAAGTCCCCTTGCACCCTTCTTTTCAGGTTTGGTTTCGGATTTTGGGGTTTTAGGCTGAAGGCTTGTACTATGGGTGTTGATAACCCTTTGCAGGGAGATCCCACATATGTTCATTGCTCGACGCTGTCTCGATCTCGGGCTCCTCAGTCGAAAAAAACTTCCTGCAGGGGCCCTGTTGGATGGGCCATTGCGGGTGACGCGTTTTCCTGGAGGGCCGTTGGCCGATAATAGTCCAACTCCTTCAGCGCCGTCATGCAGCGAATGGTCGTCCGCCAGTCAGAGCCATACATGTTGTCCAAATACAGCTCCGAGTTTGCAGGTATTGGAACTGTCAGTTCCCCAAAGGAGTGAAACTTCAAAGGAAGCAGATCTGCTTCTCGCAGTTTCCATCCCTCATGCTTGAGCCTGTCAGTGTCGTATGTCCATCTCTTAGTCTCCTGAAAATCGAAGAGGACGAAGATGTGCAAAGCAACACCATGCCTGGGCATGTTGTTGACGGCGCGCGGGCCACGGACCTCATACCGACTGTGAGTGCCCACGCGCCAAACGGTAAACAAGTTCTGCACCGGCAAGAAGTCGGTGGCGTAGCCGTTCCTCTGCAAGGCCAGCATCAAGGCGGCAGATCGCAGTTTGTGAATATCCGAGGAGAAAATGGAGATGTCTAAGTCGCAGTCATGAGGGATCTGACCTCCATGCCGGATAGCACCCAAGAGGGTGCCATGCGATGCAAACCACTGGACACCAAAATGGTCCAGGACTTGGCCAACAGTGTTGAGCGTGTTGTAGAGCAGCAAGGCTCTCGCAGGACTAATGGGCTCCGTGTCCATTTTATCTATACATGGGTATTCGGTTTCATGGGCAGGACTTGGATGGAATGGAAGCCCCCAGAATTCGGTCTGTAGGGTGGCTAGCGATGGACTTGCAAACTCAGTGCCTTGGTTCACCTCCGCAGAATTCTTTAAGGCTTGCAGCCGTCTGCTCTTAAAGAAAGGCAGCTCCGCGATCAAGTGCATGAAGCCCACAGTTGTCCGCAAGAGCTCCGCCGTGGCACGGGTGCGCGTGCAGTCCTCCAGGGTTTCGCAGAAGGCAGACTGGATCCGTCCTTGGACCTCTGCCACATATGCCAAGAGATCTGCATCTTGATTCCTCTGGCCCGATTGGAGCGCCAGAGCTGCGAAGGCAGCAGACTGGTCAAGAAAGCACTCCCTATCGCAGACGGGCAAAGACTGCAACAAAGCAACCCGCTTGACCAAAGCATGGGTGCTAAACTGGCTAAGGTCAGCGTCTGGCACCAAGAGTTGCCGGTATGGCTCCGCGACTTGGTATTTCGCTGCAAGGCCACTGTAGATCAACGGCCAGAAGACGCGGTAGCTGTGAGTCAGGAAGACACGCAAGGGAAGTGCACAGGTGTAGAACCTAAGCAAGTCAATCTGCAAACCTAGTCCTGCGGGGTTCTCTGAGGCTTTTAGAATAGCCAAGGCGCTGCCAAAGCAAACGCGAGGAGAACGAAGGCAAGTTGTCAAGCCATTCACTTCCATACTGAATCCAGAACCCCAGCACCTCCTCCACATTCCACCTGAAGAAAATAACCTTGCCGCTGAAGAATGCTTTATGGAGCTACCTACTACTAACTAGTACTAGCAAGCTGGTGAAGGGGGTTCTTCGCCCACTTCCTTGCCTGATCTTTGTCGAGGTCGCCTGCATCCATCGGGAACAGGAAATGCATTTTCTCCAGAAGTCCTTCTGCAGCTACTTGGCCAGTCCATGGTGTCGGCAGAGCGCCCCCAAAGGCTGCCAAGGCCACCGCCGATATGTTCTTGTCAAGAACAAGAAGCAGCGAGTTGTATGGCATCTTGCCTCTGAATACTCCAAGACGCTCAAAAGAGCTGCATCAAGTCAGCTCGATTGAGTTCTCAAGAACGGTTGCAAAGCTGGGTTTCAACATGACGGCAGAGAAACATCGCATGTGCAGGCATGTACACGTATGCATTCAGGTACATATGTACGTAAGTACTGTAGGTTTGTTTGTGTCTGTCTGTCCGGTTGGTTGGTTGGCTGGCTTGTTGTTTGTATGCTGCGAGTCACTGTGCGCATGAGTCTGTGTTCAGACTAGACTCGGGATGCACCAAGAGACGATGTTAGGTCAAAAGCCATAAGCCCAAAGCTGAAAAGGTCGGAAGTATTGCATGAACCACACTAAGATGTCTACGCCCAAGCGACGAAAGCAATGGAAGGACGGTTGAATGAACACTACATCTCGAGGCAATATTTTTTGGCCTTGTGTTTGTTTCGCTTTGTTTCTCAAATGCACGTGCAAGATGGGGCATCTGTTCCTGAATCACATCTTAGGAGACACGTCCAGCTCCACTTCAAGAGACACCATCTGAACGCTCAGCAACTGCAAGCTACATTGCTACAGACTTGTACCTCACTCCGAGCACCCTGTTCTCCATGTGTCCTTGTGAACTTCTCACACTCCGCACGAACTCTCCCTGTAAGCAGCATAATCCCAAGAAGAAGCCTTTCAATGTTCAAGTGGCTGTGCATTATACCTTCGACTTCCGTTAGGTTTATAGTAGTCTTCGTTTCAGGCTCTCGGCCACCTCAAGAACTCGGGCCTAGGAGGCCCTGCTGGAATTCTCTTAGCCTACCTGCCTGCAAGGCCTACATAGTTACTAATACTAGTCTGCGGCTTCTTATCATACTTGTTGTATAATATACCCCCCCACACCCTATTCTAATTGTTAAGGCCCCTTTGGGCCCCTTTCGCTGCCTCCCTGCAGCCAGCTACCCATGTGCCTTTCGGTCATTCCTGTCTTCAACCTAAACGCAGCAAGCTCTAGCAGGTACCAGATGTACACACTAGCTTGCCTTACGTGCGATTTGAAGTCCGATGATTCTCTTTTCACCTGGCGATGTATCCTCCAAGGACGGAGGCATCGGTACGCAGGAGACGATGGGCTGAGGGTTTAGGGTGTTATAGAAAAGCCTTGCTAATTAGAATATTTCTTGGCGGTATACTAGAGTATCGTTACAATAATTCCTCAGGGATTGTATTGCTAACTCCTCAAGCTTCTATAATGGGCTTGTGTGGTGCAAGGCTCCAGTAGGCTTTTCGGCTAAGCACAGAGAGGCCCGCAAGGAGCTTCTCGATAAGTTGGCAAGCCATATCTTGTAAAGTCATTGTAAAGCCTAGCCCGAGTTTGATATCATGATTTTGATCTCTTAAAACCTCCTAGATCACCGACTTGGGAACAAAAATCGGGTGAGGAGAATTAGTTCGGGCTTTAATGGATGGAGGCCTTTTATGGTCAGAGGCAATTCGAATCAGCAGCAGCTGGGGTGTGGGGTTTAGGGCTAAGACGGGCCCGCAATATGGTTACAACCTGCTTTCGCATATGGCACACGACCGACCTACGGGCCATGTCAAGAACTCTACACGTGGGTGTTTCTCTAAAGTAGGGTCCCATTTAGGTCCCAAAACTAGCATGGCACCATTTAGAGAACTACCCATGATCTGCCTTCACACCTCCAACCATCTGCATGTGGGTGTGTAACTGTTCTCTGCATCCTGACGGCCATGTACTATTCCTTCAACACCTTATTGCGGAGACACAGCAGGAACCATATAAGACCTTATGAACACCAAACAGGAACGCTCTTAAACCCGGCTCGAATTACAAGAAGACCCAGTCTCCTCGATCGAAGCTGAAGGGGTGAACCACCAAATGTCAGCTAGAGGGTTGAGGGTTTAGGGCTAGGGTTGAAGGCCCAAGGTACGGTTCAGCCTGCTGTCCTGCCTTGAAAGACGAATCGAAGCCGTCAACGCCTAAAATTGCTGCGTGGGTGTCCTTGGATTTCGTAGGCTTAGGGATCTCTGTTCATGAAGTTCACTGCGGTAGACTAATCCAAGTGCAGAATAGGACCCTAAACCCTAAATCCTAAACCCCTAAACCCTAAACCCTAAATCCTAAACCCCTAAACCCTGAACCCTAAACCCCAAAAGCCCTAAGAAGTTCATGCTGCGGCGGGTTTTAACTTACGGACTCAAATCTTGCATCCTGGGAGTTTACTTCAGGGGTCCTTTTTTCAAAACTAGAATAGTATTTATTTGAGAGTATATGCTAGTTCAGGCTCCCTGCACCCTAAACCCTAAACCCCTAAAGTCCTTCTTTTCTACGTTGCATTACATCAGGGGTTTGAGGCGAGATTCTCATGGAGTCGCTCCGTGCAAGGCGAATCACTCCCATTTCAGACGTTGCACAGGGGGTTGCGCAGGAAGAAAGCGCTTCCAAATGCGACCTAAGTCCGGAATTTGGAGCTCTGCTTTGTTTTGCGGAGTTTGTAGGGCCTTATGAGTGCTACAAGCTCTTATGGGGTTTGCTGTTACTGCCAATTCGATTGTTGCTACGTAACTGCTACGACTTCGATGACGATGATGATTGCTGCGAGTTGTGGAATTATCGGAATTATCGCTGCTGGAATGGGAATATTGCCCTACGACCAATGTCCCTGCGAGCATGTGAACCCTAAACTCTAAACCCTAAACCCAGTGTCGAAGCTTCAGCTGCAAGGTAAACCGCAAGAAGCTTCTCCATACAGCAGCCGGAGGAAGCTACATCAACAGAGACGCAGCCCTTCATCATTCTGGGCACGTGCAAACGGCAGCGGATGTTAAGCAAAAGCCTCTGGCGTCTCACTGCATGATGACAGTAGAATGCAGCATCATGTCTTAGAGTCTTGATGTCTTGTAGGGCATGACGCCGCGATGTAGAACCTTGCGCTGCGCATCGTACAGCCTTGACGAACGAGCACTCGAACAGGTCCATTGCCCCGGAAATTTCAGAACTCAAATTTGTACAGCACTTCCCATCGTGAAGCACGAAAGCTTTGCGACCCAACCCCGAAACCCTAAACTCCAATACCCTGACTCACCCTCGAAACCGAGGAGTCCACTTCTGCCACTGCGATGTCGGGGATTGCGATTCTTGCCCTGAGGCGCCCCAACAGCTACTGCAGGGGCTTGACAAAGCAGAATAGCGTTTAAAGCAACACTATAGCCATAATACTTCATACCCCTAGACTCTGGATTAATGCTTCTTCAGAATGCTTGCATGACTTTGCGACTGCAGCCTGGAGCTTCTAACCGTGACTTCCGAGGCAGCTAAAGACGAAAGCCCACCCTATATTAACCCAGCGCTAAAAGCCTGGAGACCCACAGAACCGTGAGATGGCAGCAACGGAAGCCTAAGCGCGGCCTCTCTAGCAAGTTACAGGATTGGCTGTGCATGATAAATGGACAAAGGCTCCACACCCCAGGCTGCAGAACGGGGCTCCGATGCACTAAACAAGTTCGGCTGGAGCTAGGTCGGCATCGGATTCTCACCCCATCAGGTGGGTGGCAGGTGTGTTTTCGGGCTCAGTGCTCAGCAACTTGGCACATTCGGGGCTGACGTGTCTGTAGGTACTCATGTCTGGAAGTATAGGGGTTAGGGGGTTGGGTGTTTGGGGCAGTAGACCTGGTGCAAACGTGAGTCCCAGAGGTGATGACACCTGTAGGCTTTTGGTTTCGGGTTCTACCTCAGTCCCACTTAGCCTTAGGGTTTAGGGTTTAGGTCAGTTTAGGTTTCTGAGGTTCCAGCGGCCACCGACTTTGCTTCGTACTCGATGGCAGTCCCCCTGGTTTAGGCTTTGGGGTGTGACGCTGAAGGGGTTGACGAGTTCAATTCTTGATGGTTTTGCAGAATTGGGAATCCCTGACCTTAGGTTTCAGGGTTTAGGGTTTCGGGCTACAGTATCCGATGCCTCAAACCGAAAGTGCTTTGCTCATCAGGGATAGAGTACCAGAGAACATGGTGACCTTGTCCACTTCCAAGACCCCTAAAACAAGGAACCGTTAGAAATGATACTGGCAATTATTCAGGCTTTATAGTAAACCCATCAAAGAAGCTTCAAAAGCCACCAAGTGTCTCGAACCAGCCCGCCAAAGCCCACTCAACACTATGGCATACCTGCATGCGCGTATATCCGTCGAGAGGCTGTGCATACGTGTGTGTATATATATATGTATAAGTGTTCGTTGAGGTACATACATGTATATATATATATATGTATATACTATACACATGTGTATCTTTACATATATACTGTCTGTTCTTTTGCTGACGTTTATACCTATGTATATGCGCACTCAAAGAAGCAGACACACATGTGCACAAAGCTTCGGTCATTCGGGCACCTATGTTGTGGATCGCATTCCGTTAGAGAGGTCGGTCTAGACACCACGGATGGAGCAGATCGGTCCGTAGAGCATCTTTTTCTTGAACTTGTGGGGTGTCTCTCTTTCCATGCGAAGCCCAAAACCCTCCCTAAGCGCTAAACTCGAGACCCTTTACTGAGGTGCCCGCGGAGACCGCGTCCTCGGGAATATCGGGTCGGAGAGTGGGGTGAGGTCTGCGTCTTCGTGGCTTCAGGCACGCCGGGCATGGTCAAAGCTGAGTGAGTCTTATGTGGGAATGGAAAAATATTCACAACGACCTGCTGTGACAATCCTGGTCGAGGATGCGGCTTCTAAACGACACCATTCTCCGGGCTGGTTTGTTGTAATGGGATGGAGCTTGCTTGAAACCCGCGAGCCATGAAGTTTTGGGATAGTTTGGGGACCTGTCGTGCTTGATTTGAACGGGCCAGGAGAGGGAACACTGCTGATACAAGGGCTGGGACGTCCAGAATCGTAGCTGTGACCCGATGAGCAGCAAGGGCTAGGTGGACTGCGACCATATTGAAACTGCGAGTTCGCAAATAGCAAAGGTTGCGCCACCACCGACTACAACTGCGTCATCAGCAACCAAAACTACCGCCGTCGCCGGCCCAACCGCCAACACGAACAACAGCATCGCACCAGTAACAACGACCTGCAAGGTTCCCACTAAGAATTTCCGCACATTCGGTAATAATATGACCGAATGCAAGAACAACAACCATTCGACCAGCCTCACACACTGTCATCATTGGCAAGTATGTCGCGGCATCAAGCATGGCAACGACGATGGCCATGCAGCTTTCTTACGATGACCAGAAGTCTTTAACGTTTTTCTTCGTCGTTCACCCCGCCACAACCCCCCCGCCTCCCCAAAACCCCCCTCCCCCTCCTCCCTCCCCCCCCACCTATACCCCAAGCCTCAGCTGGGAAAAACTCGACACCTCGCCCTTTCTGTTGTTGTAAGGTCCAGGCGTACCAATCTGCAACTCTCGCCTGCGACGGGTGAAGCATCGGCGTTGCATGGACATTTGGGGGTTTAGGGCTTAAGGTTTAGGCTTTGCGGGCTTAAGGCTAAGGGCAGTTATAGGTGCTCTAAGGCTTCGTGGTGTTCTATGCCGAGATTGATCGCGAGGCTTTCTCTCTTCAAAGAGAAGGCATGATGATGGGCTGTACTCCCTGACTCTGGTCCTGCGACGTGGCAAGACCAGGCCGACACCCGAACCCCTGAATAATTTAACACCTCAACGGAATCGACAAGTCTAGTGGCCGCTGACAGGCACCGCTCTGCCTAACTGACGGAATGTGCCAGGCTGCATAATCCCGACCTGACCTGAACCCTTGTGCCATCCCGAAACTAGCCCTGAACACTCGAATATGCGAGCCTTAATATATAGCTATGATGAGGAATCCCTACGACAGTATGGGTAATAATTTAGGCCCCTATATCACCCTGAAAACCTCGAGTGTGCAACTGCTGCCTCGGACAGGCTGCATATTTAGCTCAGAAGCGTTCTGAGCAGAAACCTGCCCCAGCTCATGTGAAGCCACAAAAGTCTATAATCACCGACTTCGAACACTCTTGAGTTTTTCCTGGAAACCCCAAAAAATCTAAACCTCCTAGTAAAGTAAAATAGAGCCTAACAACCCAACAGCAATCAAACCCAAAGTCCTAAGCCAGCGCCTGAGCTCTAGACACCTCGCCCCACCGACAGCAGTTCGGAGAGCCTGGCAAACGAGAGCGATTGTAGACAAGCTTCTAAACTCAAAACCCTGTAATGGGTGTAGGTTTAGGGTTTTTGTTGTTGAGCCCCTTTTAACCCAAGCCCTTGCTCCCTACAATACAATAAGGGATTAGGGTTTAAGGTTGAGGGTGACCCTTGGGGATATACACCCCCTCAATAAGGTCCCTGTTAAGAGAGCCAGAAGTAGGGCTAAGAAGGGTCTCCCTAACACTACCTCTGATAAGGGTTTAGTTTTTTTTTTTTATCGCCCCTTTTCCATCAGCCCGAAGGAGTCCGAAATGCCAATCTGGCGGAGGCATGTCCACAGGATTGACTCTCTCAATAACCCCTACCATCCAACTGACAGTAGAGCAACATCCACTCCCGAGAGTCCCCCGGACAATCGCATTCGCAGCATGCGTTCAACAGCATAAGCAGAATTTACCCAAATAGTATCACAGCTCATCCTCACTTCCCTTTGCATGCTGCCCACAATACACACAAAACTTCCGCAGCGCAGCTACAGTGGCACCCACAACCCCTCACCACGAGATCACACCAACATCCGAATCCCAACATACCCTCATCCAACTTATCACGAAGCAACCTGTGGTAAGCCACTCTCTGTACATGGTGCAGCACAGACCAGCGAAAGGAATGATGTCAGCACATAAGAGGAAGATTTCACCATGCCTGAAAAAGGGCTAACTTCGCATCACATCCTGGTCTTGGCACGCTCAAGCCTAGCAGACACTTCACTAACTGTACACCCTACGACCCTCGGCACCACTACCGCCTCATCTCACGTCGAGTCCGGAGCCCGGCCAGCGGGAACTGTGCTGTTGTCGGACTCAGGCTCAAAGGGAACCGTCTCAGCATCGTCGGGGTGAACCACGCCTTCTGGTTGAGTACCCTCGTACAACTGCGTTGCCGCGGGCTCCGACACCTGTGTGCTGAGGCCACCCGCATTGATCTCAGCCGACACCCTGATGAACCGTGCCGCGTGCACCCCCACTTTCGCCACTAGCTGCTCCCACGTCAGGAGCCCCTGTTCCCACTGTTGGTGATGAGGCTGTAGGTCAGGGTCCTCAGCATTGAACACTCGTCTTTCTTTGGGCCGCTGCTGGCTCTCCTCTCGCTCCACTTCTGCGATGTAGTGAGCTTCCATGCTCTCCCGGATCTTGCGGGCCGCCTCCTCTCGAGGCTGCGGTTGACCTTGGTAACTGTACTCCTGCTCCACTTGCTCACGGGATTGCAAGGAGAGGCGCACCGTCTCGCCATCTCTCATCGGCACTTCCAACCTGCGCTGCTCCTGGCCTGCCTGGATGTCGACGGTGAGCCACCTCTTCCTAGTGGTACGGGTCGTCCACCCCATATGGGCAAGCACGGCAGCTCGGTCCTCCCTTTGGGCGTTCCGGGAGGACTGGGCCTGGTGCCATTTGAACAGATCCTCGTCTTCTTCATTTTGTCGGTTCTCCTCGTCTTCTCTGTCCTCCTCCAGCGGGCTGGGAGCGGCCCTCATCTGAGCTGGCACGGGCGGCTCCTCATGCGACGACGCAGCTCCACTTCCACTGGCCACTGCCCCCACAATGCGCTGGAACCACTTTTCAACCCATGCCTCCACTCCGACGCCACATCTCCTCACTGGGGCGTCCGGGGCCTCTGCTCGGCCATGTGCTACAAGTGCCGCCTCAATTTGCCCCCATTCCGGCCCGGCTGCAGCTCGCAACCCAATCCGCCTTAGGAGCGCCTCCGCTGCTTCCTGGGCCATGCGCTCGGGCATGTCCTGCAACTCCATGTGCATAGCAGCCGCTGTCTGGGGATTCGCTTGCACCTGGCGTGTCATTCCGGTCAAGGTCCTCTGCATTAGGCTCAGTCTCTCCTCTTCTGTCTCCATCAGCACCTGCTGTACGATAGCCTCTTTGACTTGCATCACCCACTGTCGCTGACACGGAGACAAAGAGGCCCACCCCGCCGTTCTGCTTAGGCCTCTGGACTCCGCCGGCACCACGACAAGGACGAGATCGAGCCAATCCTGGGCCCGGGCTTTTTGCGAGGGCTCCCGTCCCAAGTGGCCTCTCGCAAGAGATCGCTTGCAACTTGCACCATGTCGCAGACATGGTGGCCGGCCGCCCACTTGTCCTCAAGCCAGTCCCTCAGTTTCAGGATCTCTTCTCGAGCTCGGCTGTGGTGTGTCCGGGCGCCCTGACAGCTCGACCGCATCATATCCATCTGCATCATGAGGGTTTCTTCTCCATCACTATCCAGCTCAATTTCAATTTCTTCCACTCCTTCTGCCTCCTCCTCGACTTGCACTTCTTCTGTGTCCGCTGGGTTCACCGAGCCTGTACTTCTGTCAGCTTCCCCAGGGGGCCTTGGGCCCTCATTCGAGCCTTCAGCCTCCGAGTCGCAACTCTTCGTTGGCAGCCCTCTCTCGTGCCCAACTCTGGCCACGATTGATCGGAGGTCGTTCTGAAGGAGCTCGCAGAAATTAGGGAGAGCAGCCACCATGGCCCCGTACTCCTCTGGCGTCTGATCCATGAGGGTTTCGAATACGGTGCTGTACTTTGGCTCGTTCACAAAGCCTGGCATGTGTGTCGGCTGCTCGTCCTCAAAGTCCGAGTCTGTGTCGAGCCCTAGAAGAGTCCGCCAGAGGAAGGCCGCCCCAAGCTCATCCAACTCCTCGGCTTGCTCCGGCGAAGCTGGCCGAGCCTCCTCTGCGTCTGCTGCATCCCGGTCCCGCCACGGCCTTGGCCGTGGGTCACTGCTGCTGGCAGCAGTTGCTGGAATGGTGTCCGGAGCCAGTCTCTTCACACTCCCGCCCTCCGGCTCGAGCACCCACTCTTCTGGGTGCCAGGATCCGACTGGAGGTAGTCACGGTCACCCCTGGGCCTTTCTTCCATGCGTGTGGATTGTCCACCAACTTTCGCAGGCTCTTCGACTGCTTCTTTCTCAGGAGGAATCTCTTGGTAACCAGAGAGGCCTCTTCCACTTCCTCTGCCTGACGCCGAGGGTTTAGCAGTTGACGGTCCTCTCCGTGGTGGGGGCCATGCGACGAGGGGCGGTTTCGCCTCTGAGGTGTTCGACTCCTGGAGAGCCGAGCTTGTCTAGCCTCTTCAGCTTCTGCCCTGGCTCTCGTGGCATCACCATCCGCTGTGCTGCGTAGGCCAAATTCCGCGAAGTAGCGCTCTAGTGCCCAGTTGCGACACGCCACTGGACACAGTGTCTCCAGCCACTATCGCCTGAGGACTGCTTCGGCGTGGACCACGTACTCTTCGTACTCCCTCTCGTTGAGGGGCCCCCATCTCACTGGCAGGCTTGCCTGGCTCTCTTCGTCCCACCTCCTCCTCCAGCCATCAATCCAAGTGGCGACCTCTGTTGCATATCGGTCATCGGCTCTTGCCCGGACTTGGGCCTCGACTCTATCGGCCAAGGTCCACATGCAGTACCCAGTCCTCTGCATCTCGAACCCTTCCTCCAATAAGTTCTGCCACCAGACTGGTTCTGTATCCACTGGCCACGGTCTGTCGAAGCCAAGCCCAGCATGTATGCTTGCAGTCGCCACTACAAGGGAAAGCTGCTGAAAGCTGCTGAAGTCGCCGAAGTGCTCATCTTCACGTACTTCCGGTAGGGGCCAGTTCGCCTCCTGCTCCTCCCGGGAGGGTTTGTCAACGCTCCGCATGTCAACGACGTCTCGGGGTGCAGGGTCTGCACTCGTTCCGTCGCAGTGCCTTGGGTGCTCGTCTCGTCTGCTGTGTCGACAAGGTCTGCTGTCCTGGTCCTGGAGCTTGCGGGGAATCGTGTAACGGAGCAACACCTGGTCCATGTGCACCCGCCCATCTTGTTGATATAGTTCCTGATCATGCCGCCGATCAGGGGGTGCTCCTTCTCCATACGTTCTAGCAGCTTCATCGGTGTTCCTGTTACGGCGCCTGCGGCTACCACCTGGGCCACGCGGCTGCTGTCCTTTCTGCGCCAGCTGGTCTTGCCAGGGTAGCGCCTTGCTGTGGTGCAGGTTGGTGCTCGTCACCTGGGTCTGGTCTTTCGGCTCTAGCTCTCGCATGTCCTTCGTGTCACATTGCCTCTGATCCTGGTACTTGTGGGGAATCGTGTCCGGGGGCGACTCCTGGGCCGTGTGCACTCGCCGATCTTGGTGGCATAGTTCCTGATCGAGCCGTCGGTGGGGAGGCGGTTCGATGCCTTCCCAGTCCCGTGGTGGTCGCTCCAGGACATGCTGGTCACGGTCACGGTGGGGCATCTCTCGGCTGCTGCACTCCACTGGCCTGTTAGCCGGGTCTTCGTCGATATGATCTGCATCGTGGAGGCGCATCGGTGTGGTAGGCAAGCTGGCATGGGTGTTCGTGCCGGCCATCACGGGCAGCACTGCCATCAGCAGCCTTGTCCACATGTTCGAATTGGGGACAGGGCTGACGCCGAGCTCCACTCTGCTGCCTGTCCTACGAGGCTATCCGCAAAAAGCCAAAAGAAAAGAGCTGCATCGCATGCGGAATGTTCCTGTCTGGGTTCACTGAGCATTGTCAAGCTGGTCCACTGCAGGCAACGACTATGACAGACACACGGCAAGACATGTCTGGATACACGATTAGTTTGGCTGTAACTGTAAAGGTAGTAGACGGAGATGTGGTTGTGCTGCAAAGTGACGGGTATAGTGCCTCGAGGGTTTAGGGTTTAAGGTTCAGGGCTTAGGGTATAAGTTACCCTAAACCCTAAACCCCTAAACCCTAAATTCCTAACCCCAAACCCTAAACCCCTAAACCCTAATTCCTAAACCCCTAATTCCTAAACCCCTAACCCTAATCCCTGGTATAAGTCCGAAGTTCATGAGGCCTCAGAGGGTCCCAGACACGCTTCAATGAACCTGGGACTTCTTCGAGGCCCTGCCTGAATTCTTAGCTTAGGGTTTAAGGTTTTCGGTTTTAGGGGCTTGGGGTTTGGGGTTCAGGGTTTAGGGGTTTAGGGTTTGGGGGGCCTAACGGTTTAAGGTTTCGGGCTGGTTTCGGGCTCTAGCGTTTAGAGGTAATTTAGGGTTCAGGGGTTTAAGGTTTCGGGCTCTAGGGTTGTTTAGAGTCTACGCCCGAAACCACAAAGCTTCACCCTAAACCCTAAGCCCTATTGGATTCGGGTGCAGGGTGGTGCACAAAAAGAATCGGTGGCAAGTATTCTGGCTGCTCCACTCCGCAAAACGTGAGTTAGCACACCACCTGAACTGTGTGGACCAGTTCTCCTTGCTAGCAGCTCGGTCCCCAGTTGAATGACTCTTGCAATAAGGAGCCCCAAAACGGGTTTTAGGGTTTAGGGTTTAGGTCCCAGTATTGAGAACAGCACCACTCCAGGCCATCACGATGGACAATCTCAAAACGGCACTCGCCGTTCAGGCCTTTCACCCTCACGGCTTCCACTGAAGATGATCCGTACCATACTGTATACTGTACTGTACTGTACTCTATACTGTACTGTACCATACCATACTTGCTGCCTTATGTGCCTTAGGAATAGAACTTGAGGCAGGGATCCTGAGAAACCCTAAAACCCTGCTTCAGCAGGCTCGGAGGACGCCAAGCCTAAACCGCTTAGGGTTTAGGCTTTCCTCCAAACTTGCGACCAGACCCCTTTAGGAATGAGAGCGCTTTCATCAACAGCTTTGTGCTGGCATGTTTTGGAAGCTGTCACAAGCGCGTGCTTTGCACGCCTGCTGAATCCTCCTGTGCGCACCCTCCGCAACAGCAAACAGTCGCAACTATAATATACAAGATAGTACAAACTATACGACGCTGTACTGTATAGACTAGACTAGACTATATATGCTAAACTGTACCACACCAGAACTATACAGGACATATACTCCGTATACTCCGGCTGACCCTACTTGCGAAGTTGAAGCTGCTGCCGCCTCCAACACTTCCCGTGTCGCGCGGACCTTACCTCGAAGCATCTGCTGCTTGAACCTCGGAGGGTGGGTTCTCTAGGGGGTTTATATAGGGGTTTAGTATAGATCCCGTTAAAGAGCCTTTTTAGATCCCTGTAGAGGAAACCTAACCCTATAGTACCCCTAGTTTAGGGTTCGAGGGCTTAGGGGGTTAGGGGCTTTCTATCCGCAAAGGCTTTGGCCGCGAAGTCTCGCACTCCCCAAGTTTGAGCTGCTTACCAGTGCCACCTATAGAGATATCCTTCATTCTTGCGATGATGCGGGTGATCATGACCATTCTCGCATTTCTTGAATGTTTTCCGGGCTTCGAGGTGCAACTGGATCTGCAGGGATGTCTGATAAAGGATGAACAAAGTCGCACAAGAAAGGACATAACCAAAGTTTCGGGTTGAAGACAGGACCGGACATCGGGGATCAGTCCTCAATTCGGGCTCTTGGGCTTCAACTCTAGGACTCGAGGTGGCCCCGAGTGTTGTTCAAATCTTAAAGCCTAGGTTTTGAGATTTTGGAAGTGAGGTGCATGCGAGTGTCAAGTAGACATATTCGACATATGTATATATATATATATATGTGTTTGTATATATGTATATATATATATATATATATATGTGCGTTTTTAGGGTCTCGGATCAAGCAGTCCCTGTGCTGTATAGCCGACGACCCCAGTGCTCCATGCAATGGCCCATGCTTTAGTGGGAAGTCGGGGCACGTCACAGCAGATCACCGAGGAAAAGTTGAAGGCTCACGTTTCCATGGCAGTGTCCATTCTCAGGCAGGCAGTTTGGGAACATCTCGTTGAAGGCTCTTCGCGAACATCTACAGCGACGTCTGGGAGTTAGCTTGGTCATACACAAGCCTTTGATTCGCCGCCTAGGTGAGCTCTCCTTGGAGGCCGAACCGAATTTAAGCTTTGCTACTTGGGAGCCACTTTCTCCTACGCTGGAGTCGTTTCGTCGGGGGCGTGAACTCTTCCGGAGCCTGAGCGATGTCGAGAATGAGTTTCATTCAGGTCGGTGGCATGATGGCCCAACAGGGAACACATGCTGCATTCAGCATAGCAGCGGCTGCTGGGATTTATTCTGTCTTGAGCATGGCATACAACCTAATGGCCAGCTGCCTTCGGACATGGCGATTGACGGCTTCGTTGCCTCTTTCAGGGTGGCCGATGCAAGTGCACCGGTGCCGCGCGGTTTGATGGTCGGCGATCT
>CAJNJA010006149.1:1098-17132 GCA_905231915.1 Symbiodinium necroappetens
CTTGGTGACAGAGTTCCCCACACACACACACACACACACGCACGCACGTGCACGCACGCACAGTTCTTCGTTTGCACATCTCAGGTGAAGATGCAGCCAACACGGCTGCTAGTCGATGTCAAGGGCCACGAGGCACGGAAGTCGGCCCGTAGTCATGAACCACCGGTTTTGTCCTGCCGGCGTGCATTGAAGCACGGTACTCTTCAGCCGGCAGGCAACTCTTTTAGGCATGACAAGTGGTCATCATGGCTTTTGGCCAATCCTGGACAGTTGAGGTTGAAGCGACGGCTCGGCAGCAGATGCCAAAAAATCGAGAGGGATTGTAGGAAGGTCAGGCCGTAGAAGGCGAACAGCAAAATGGCATGGCACCAAAAGGCCCCTTTGCCCAAGCCTTGTAACGTAGCTATGAATCTGCTCTGTCACTTGTCACTAGTTTCTTGAAGATGCGGCCGGTCATCGACGGCAACCTCTGTGGAGAGATTGATGTTGAGGCCCCACTTATGTGCTTTCGTACTGTCGTACTGAAGCACATCAGCTTGGCTTGTAGTTGCTTTCAGTCGATGCTTCGTCAGGGCAGCAGCTGGACACTGGAGGCTCCAAAGCTTTGGGCACTCGATAGCTGGCACGAAGAAGATGAGCAGAGCAAGGAGCAGGAGCATCTCGCATTGTGAATGCTCATGACTTTTCCCAGCTGTCGTCAGCGCTGCTTCTTCTCGAAGTGCAGTAGTGAAGAAAGGGGCAGTAGCTGTAGAGCCATGGATCTGCTAGTGCAGCTGGATGCTGCAGTCTTGAGTAGGATTCTGTCATCGCTGCCACAAAGGCAGGCACTTGCTTTAACAATTCTCGCGCAAGACTGGCTACAACTAGTAGCAGCTCATCTTTGGCGCTTGGTCGTCAGCCCAGACCTTTCGCCGGGCCTGGCACAAACTGCTGCCACTCACTGCGTTCGGCTGCGTGAAGTTGTGTTTCAGTCCAGCAGTCAAGCTGCTCAAGCGTCCGAGCAGGAAGCCAGAGCATTTTGGCTACGTGCTGCTGGGATATGGCGCAGCTTGCTGACGACTCCGGTTGCTCCTTTGAGGCAGCTCACTCTTCGAGGGTCAGGCGAGGCAGATGGGAAGAGTGCGGTTCCATTCCTGGCTGAGCTACCGAAGTCAGCTGACTTGTGCCTCCGGGACTTTCACGTGGAAAACATGATGGACGTAGAAAACCAGGGTATCATGGCATTCCTGCTCGAATTTCTGCCGCCTTTGCCGCTCACGTCGTTAAGACTGCGAAACTGCAACTTAAAAAGTTCGGAAATTCTTGACTTGTGCCGTGCGCTGCAAATGGCACCAATGCTCAACTCCCTTTCGGATCTCGACCTTTCGCAGAATGCAATGTTTGAGGAAGGGGCAGGTGCACTGGCTCAGCTGCTGCCGGTTTCAGGACTCCGAAGCCTGGCACTCTCTGGGAACGGACTTGGGCCTGTGGGCTTAGCAGCACTTGCGAATGCATTTCCACCATCGCTCAAGCATTTGGACTTGTCTCTGAATGGACTCGGTACGGTGGGGCTGGCAGTCCTGCAGCAATCGAATCTACGGCTGGAGTCGCTGAACGTACGGGGCAATTGGTTGGGAGCCAGCGACACTGAAGTGCTGCCACGCCTGTTGCGGTCGATGAGCGACAGTATTTCAAGGTTGGACGTGGGGCTACTTAGCCGAACTTAGACATGCGGCATCGGGTTTTTAGTCTCTTTTGAGTTTTGGCTCCTTTCAAGCATCTTTCCAGCAGGAGCATGATGCAGCTTGTTGCTCAAGCTGCCTTTACCTCTGTAGAGAGTCGAGTGGGCGAGGGGTCAAAACCATCATGTGGCTTGTAGCACTTGGCGTTTGGAGCTAGCGGTACGACTTGAGCAAGACGACGACTCGCAACCCAGACAAGCGACGTCCAACCCCGATGCATGCCGACCTTCAACCAGCCAGTTCTAAAAGACAGAAACTCAACGTATTGGTCCGCTCTTGCGAACGTTTGCCACACCACTACAAGTGGTTCACTGCTCTCGAGTGCCATGGCGAGCCCTGCAAAGGAAATCGGCGCAGCGATGGTTGCAGCCACAGCTGTGCCGTTGGCCCTGAACTGGACAGATGTCATCAAGACCCGAATGCAAGGCCTTTCGATGCAACTTGCCCACAGTGGTGGCAGCAACATGTGCGGCCCGACAGGCATCCCGTCTCCAGGTTGCACAGTGCCAGCTTACACGGGCGGCTTTCTCACTGTCGCGCAGCGGGTTCTCGCAGAGGAAGGAGATGTGACTGCGTCGTACTTGCCGCGTGGCCACTGTCACTGAGCTGTGCATTGAAGGATTGCTAGCGCTGTGGTCCACCGGCATGCTGGCGTCCTTAGGACATCGACAAGAGTTTTCTGGCAGCCACCACAGCCTTGCGAATACCAGGACGCGAATGCACCGTGGTTGGTACCCGCATCGGCGCATATCCAGCAGTTAGAGACGGCCTCTCCATGGTTGCGAAGGCCAGCACAGGATACCAATTTGTGCAACGAGTGGGAGCGAACTGATCTAGAGATTTCACAGCTGGATCATGCTTCCTAACCGGCCCAACCACAGTAGCTGAAGTCCCGAAACATGAGAAAACCTGGTAAACGAGACAAAACAGAGAGAACACAAAAAAGACCATGGAAAAAGCGCCCAAAGGCCCAAAGTGTTCCTCTGTGCTCAAAGCGGACAGGGGAAGAGTGGTGGGGAGGCCTCTTGGCTGCCCTGAGAGACGGTTTTCTCCTTTTGCTGCTGCCAGATCTTCGGATTTTGCCTTCAGGCGGGCCTGGGCAGCAAGTTCAGCGCCGGTGTGGTACTTGGGGCTTTATCTGGCCTGCTCGCTTCGCCCTTCGACTTGGTGCGGATTAGGCCGGCAGTGACGCAGATCTATGTTCTTCAGCGTGTTACGCTTAGCACCTTGAGAGCCTTTCCGCGAGGGTCCAAGCCGAAGCCGGCAGATGCGATAGCGGAATTCTTACGACGGGACTTTGTGCCGGACAACCTCAACGAATTCGCGGCACGGTTTCCTGTCGAATACTACTCGCTTTTGCCGCGCGACATTCTGCTTCAGCTTTCGTGACACTATGCTCAACCCGGCATGTTGTGCAAGCATCCTCTGGCATGAAATCGGGTGACATCTACCCTCGAATATGGGGCCTCATTTAGGGGGATTCTAAATAGGGACCCTTAAGGGTACATACAGGGAAAAAACAGGAGGTATATAAGGATCCCAGGGTGAAGGGCCCATGGTTTCAACCTTAGACACCCTGCCTACGAATGTTGCTGTTTGCGCCACTCGACGAGGTGTCGGGTTTCAAAGCTGTGTTGAGCAACGGTGTCCTCAACATCTTCAGAGGCTCGGGCATCAATGTCGCCCGCGGCTGAGGTGGAATGGCCATGCATGACCACGTTGAGACGTCTCTTTGCCTAGTGACTGTTGAGATTGCCTGCCCCGGCAACCTCTAGGACTCATGGAAATAAATACTTCTGTGATTCTGCTGTGATTTTTCCCTGGTTCATATCTGCGGTTTTGCTGTGATTTCCCTGTGATTCAAAAGTACCTGTGATTTGCCTGTGGTTTTGTTGTGCTTTTGCTGCGATTATTCCGTGATTTGCGATTGTGCCTGTGATTTTTTTGTGAGTTGGCGGTGATTTGGCTGCAGAGGCGAGTTCTCCGAATCACAGCCAAATCACAGGGTGGAGGCCGGATCCTAGATCCGCGCTGTGATTTGGCCGCGGAGGCGGCTTCCCGAGTCACAGCCAAAGTCACAGAAAATTCGCAGCCGAATGAAGGCCAATTCATAGAGGCCAGAGGTCCAGGCCGGATCCTAGCTCCGGGCTGTGATTTGGCTGTGGAGGCGAACAGCCAAATCCCAGCCAAGGCACAGCCAAGTCACGGACAAATCACAGCCGAATCACAGATGATAAAGGAGTCACAGCAAAATCGCAGACCCGAATCACAGCCAAATCGCAGAATAACTATTCCCCAAATCCTAGAGCTTGCCAGCATTGGCAGTCTCTCAAGCCTAGTGCAAAGGCTGCTTCCCCAAGGTTCGCAGCGTGTGCATGACTGTTGGCACCGTGCCGGTCTACGAGCATCTCGGTGTGGACTCAAGCATTTTCACCAGAGTAACCTTGCGGTTGACCCTAGGAAGGGGTGCAGCATGGCGAGCCTTTGAACGGGCAACCCGAACGAAGCAGACCACCCTGCAGAGGGTGGCAAAAGCATCCCTAAGACTTACTACGACTTGAGGAAGGAGGAAGTGCTAAACCCTGAGCATGCGGAGGTACCTAAAGTGGCGAAAGCCCTAAAATCGAAAACTTGAGTTTGCGTGACATGGAGTCAGTGCAGTACCCTGAGCCTCAAAGCGTGTCGGAAAGATGCTAGAAGAAAGCCCGCCAGGCAGCTCGGTGCCTTGAAGTTCACCTAGCCTGAAACAGAGTAAAGCAAGGCGGCTGGTTCAAAAGGCGTGAGACGTGGTGGCCGGGGCTATACTTTTTTCACCTTGGCAGTATGCTTCACTTGGCTGTTCAATAAGGGGACATTAATTCCATGGCTGCTCGACCTGAGCAGTCCGCAAGGTGGCACGACCACGGCATTCGCTTAAGACTCACGCCAACTGACTGCAGGCACAGCAAGCACCTGGCCAAGTCGCAGGGAGTGGCAGACTCTCCTGCCCTTCATCTCGGCGCCGGAGTAGTGGCAGGACTTGCTGGGACCACGGTTACGGCTCCTGTCGCTTTGGGCTTGCATTAAGAGACTGTTCATGAGCGTGAAGTCTGCTTTAGTTTATTTAGAGTGAAACCACGCCTGCGTCGCTTCAACCAAAGTTTTGGAGCCGAAGCGGCTGACACATGTCAATGTCTTGTATCACGAACTTGCTTGGGAACTGAGGCAGATGTTGTGCGGACACGGATCATGCAGGAAGGCCGGAACCGCACGCTGCACTCAGATGTCAAGTTTGCCAAGTGTCCTTTCATAAAATTGTCTCAATCATATCATGAAATTCTTGTGAACTTGTGAAGGCGGTGCCAGCCGGACCCATGTCATCTCGGCAGTTTCTGCCATCGCACGTGATCGTGGCCTTGCCGGCTTTTTTCGAGGATGGATCCCAGCCTATATGAGAGATGCTCGTCTGCAAAAAAGTTCAGGGGCTCCAACCGGCTCACAGCAACATCTGGAGCAACCCTGTCGTTTACGTGGTTGGGCAGGGCTTTCACGAGGAAACCCAGGTCGAGGAGATAAGGTGTTCAAGTCCCTTGTGGAGATGTTGCTTGTTGCAGACTTCAGAAACATTCACACTTGCGGCCCGTGTGCAAGGTGGGACCGCTGTTCCTGTTGATGCCTGCATTGGTGGAGCAAGTGCGCAAACTCTTTGGTCTGGACTTTATCGTTTGACTCGAAACGTGGGTCAGATGCAAGTGCTTGTCAAGAGAAGGTTTTCGTTTCCGTTTCCGGGCAGAACAGAGTAACTGTTCTGATGCGCTGTTGCTTGGTGATACTGCCCCCCCCCTTCGCAAGCATAATCATAATAATACTAGTATCAGTAACAACAATAACAATATTCTTGTTGTTATAAGACTATGGGAAACCATTAAATTCTTATGTCCTATTTAATCTTTTTTGGTACTCATGAATGTTTCATTGACAATGAAGTATAATGATTATTGTGATTATAGTTGTTACTGTTATCATTCTTATGATGGTCATTATTGTTGTTTGCTTCCCTTGTTACAGGCAGCAACCAGCCCGCAGCTCATGGGGAGCAAGACGACAAGCCGTCGACTCTACTTCGTACAGTTCACACAGGCAGTGTACAGAACGCCGTTTCAGATTGCCTCGAAAACAGCCGATGTTGACATGCCAAATGTAAGGGCGTTTGGCCCTTGAGCAGCTTTCAACTTACATCGACGCTTGCGAGAGCCTGCCCTGCCATGCCCCTATGGCGGATGGTTGCCAGCTCTTTTGGTCCCTGACGTTTTGTAAACAGGGGAATGTGTTGGATGTGCTGGTCTTGACACGGCCCTTCACTGTGCGCCAAAAAAAATGTGCACGGAATCCAGCAGTGGAAGGCAAAAGCGATGGTCTTTGTCCACGAAATATGCGGGCAAAAGTGAGCCAAGGCAGAACAAACTCGGCCCTGCCGGAGTCAAAGACTTTCTGGATCAACTCCCGCTGCAGCCTAAGCTGTTTTGAACGGTGTTCTTGGACCGAGTGAGGGAAGTCGCAAGAGGCTAGTTTTCCAGGCCCCTACCGAAGCTCCACGTGCTGAGCCTGGCGGAGAACCAGTTCGCAACTGCCACCTGCCAGCAACAACCATAAGATTTGACAGCATCCGACAACAATGCATGTGGTTGAACACAGGTCTGCAAGTGTTACGCACGGAACCTTAAGCATCGCGAGCTTTACGTGTGATTCTAGCCGACAGCCAGGCGGACTTCTCGAACCTTGCATGCAAAAATGGAGTTTTTTGCTGCACAGAGAAAAGAAGTCCTTGTCGTGACCGCAACGAGGCCGAGCTCCTTCAGCAACTCGGCAGACCATCAGTCTGAAGCTTCGCAGACAGATCATGCTCTATCTATCCTTGCTCGCTTTTCAGAGCGGCTTCTTGCTCAGGACAGCTTGCGGCATCTGCACCAGGCCTCGAAGAGCTCAACTTGAATGCAAACTTGCTTGGCAGCGACCAAGTAATGCTCTGCTCCACGGCCGGAGAGCGGAAACATTCGGACGGACTTGCTTAGCTGGCTTAGCTTGCATCATCGCCGAGTCCCCGTTTTTTTGCCTACCAGAGCGCATCGAACAGGGTGTTTGACGGGCCACTATGAACGAAGCCGGCGGTCTCGCGACATCCCATGACTGCCGCTCAGGCTCTGTTTGCGCAGCCTTGCCGTCAACACTGCGTGTTCTACATTTGGGTGCTTCCTCGCTAGTTGGCGAAAAGCTCAGTACGCTGAACACCAGAGCATTGGACCTTGTTGCCAGCAAACTGCAAGTGCCACGATGCTCCCGAACACGACTTGGCTTAGGTTCGAACCTGGTAGTCATGCTACCTGTCCTCAACCTCCCTTGCTTGGAATGCTTGAGCAACTTGGCTGGCTGCGCTCGATGACCACACATGCACACCCGAGACGAGAGATCTGCCAAATGCTCCAACAGATTCAGCATGGTTGATTTATTGTAACCTGCAACAGCCAGGTCTCGTGCAAGCAAGATTGGACGACGGAGGCACAGCCACGTCGCTGGGAGCATTGAGGGGTCCTGCGGTCAGGAGGGCAGTCTAATCCTGCGGCAAGTCCGTAAGAGCAAAGCCCACCTACCTCATTGACTGGACTCTAAGTGATGACTGGGCAATCTCTGTATTGCAAGGCGAGAGATCGTGCCAAGCTGAGGTTGGCAGAGTGGCTTCAGAAAAAGCCTTTACCGAAGCTGCAGCAGATGGACATCAGAGTTTTGGCTCAGACGAAGAAAATTCCGTGGCATTCTCACCAGCTGCGCTACAGTGATCGAATCGCTACGACTCTGTGAGAACCTAGGCGGAAACCTCCTAACACGCAACTCACCTGCAGAAGGGATTCTATGCCTTCCGCGCTGAAAGAAGGAACACGTCAGCACTTCCCCAGCACTTCTCTGGATCTTTCCAGGTGAGGCCATCACTCAGCTGCAAAACTCTTTGCACACGAACCTCGGCTGCACCAGCCAAGCAATAGTCGACGCGGCACCAAGAAGTCTCGACCGTCAGACTTTCGAGCGAAGGATTGCAGGCTTCAAGCAGCTGAAAGTCGGTGGTTGCCGACAGTCAGCCGACCGCAGAGGATGACTGCCGAATTCATGCGGGGAGCAAAGTGCGCCAAGAGAGCCGGCACAAAGAGGATTTTCAAAGGTTGGTCACCAACTTGCCAGGGCAAAGAAGGCGGTCGCAAGCTGGTGCTGGAACTCGAGAAGACGATGGGTGGCTTCTTGCCCGGTTCTCAGGAGAGCGGACAGTGGTTGTGCTTCGCCTCGCTCTGGCAACTCAACTTGGTTGTCGTGTGAGCATGGCGAGACTCTCGCTCGCATGGCCAAGGTGGCACAAGCTCCTAAAATAGACCGGCAAGTCGTGCTGCGAAAAGAAGACAGAGTAGGGTAACGCAGTCCTTTTGATGAGGATGGCCTTTGACGAACATGCAGGTTGAGGACATCATCACTCCATTCGGGCAACATGCGGCTTACTGTTGCCTGTGTCACTTTCATGTGCTCGCTCGCAGTAAGTGTCAGGTGCTGAGATACGACCCAGGCAATAAATATTATATAAGTACACTCAAGTATTACATGTTGCTATTCTAAACTATTGAATATTCATCTCGTCTCTTAATTTTCGGTCTAGTGACTAGTGGGTAGGAATTCAGAGTTCAGTTTACAGCTCGTAAGAACAGCCGTGATCACTTTGTCCGTGGCCATTTTGGCGATCAGCCGATCGGCCCGGATTTTCGATCGTCGGCGTGCTAGATCCAACCAGCCATGACGTTCCCGGTTAGCAGCAGGTTCCTCGATCAGTTCGGGCTGCCGAGGAGGCTCCCTCCAGCAGACACAGTTGGACAGTGGGGGCTGGACACTCCGAAACAAGTTCAGCCGCCAGATCAATAGACGGCTCCCTTAGCGGCCTCTGGGGACTGCCGAAGCGGATGGAACCGCGACGATCGTCGTCGGCGGGGTGGTGATCCCGGAGCTGCCCACAACCCCTTCGCGGTCCAGAAGCCTGAGGAGCTTGTGGTGGTCGGGGAGGCACACTCCAATCGCAACTCCCTGCTTGTGATCGACAACAGGGACGAGCGGCTGATCAGCCCGTTCCAGAGTTGGCTGGTCGACGAGATCATGGCCAATGCCGCGGCCACCGCCCGCAAACCACACGCTCGATGGCCTCAAGGCGGTTTTGGTGTTCACCATGTCGTCGAAGACCGGAAACCCATGTGCTCAGAGGGACTCCTATGCAAGTCGAGCTCTGTCCCACACGGCTTTTCAGCCGTTCACATGGCCGGTCATGTTTCAGTGGCAACGAGGTCGTGTTCCACTAGGTGTTCAGAGGATACCGGTCGGACTCTGACCTCTCGGTCCAGCAACAGTTCTGCGACGAGGTGCTGATCCGAACGGCAAATGACGGATGGCTCCGGCCCTCGATCGTGATCTCCGTCTTCGTTGGATGGAAGGTATCCGTGACTTCGTTCGAGGTCGGAGCGAGAGTCTACTCGATCGGGCCCCGTGGATCTGCGGTGGCCAGTGATCACGCCACAACGAAGCCACTGCCAGCTCCGGTGACTTCGCGCTCGTCGACGGAGGGCTATGGCAACGACCCCGATCGGGTCGAGTTCCGGCTTAGGGATGCGAACCACAGTGGTCCACGATCGCTTTAAGGCGCCTTGAACTTCCCCATTTACGGGCCTCACCAGCTTCCTGAGCCTTGAACGAGAACTTCGGCTGGCTTTGGCTGGTATCGATTGCGCTTGGCCTCGTGGCCAACGGCACCGGCACGAGCTGGCCTTCGCCGGCCGTTCTCGCTTTGAGCGGAGATCTCCCGCTAGCAATGGGACTACCAGCCATGTCGAAACCCAGATCAGTGGCAAGCTCTGCCCATCCGATCGATGACATGCTTCGCACGAGTGTGAAAAGCAACTCGATCGATGGTGCCCAGCTACTGTAGATCTCCTCCTCCGCCTTCCGGCTCGAAGGAGCATGGAGATCCTCCAGAGCGGGCGCAAGATCATCGAACGACTGCACGCACTCCGCGATCGGACCATCACATGCAGCAGAGAGCTGCTCGAACTGAGCCATTCGAAAATCTACCAACCATTGGCAAAACTCATCGCTGAACAGGGGCGCCGAAAGGATGTTTCTAACAGAACTATCCATCCGTCAGCCTGAACAGCTGCACCTGACGATCGCTCGCGCCTATTGATGGCAACCGAGCGCGGTACCTGGGACAGGGCAAGCTGACAAGACACCAACATGTGCGAGCAGAACTGCAGTGGGATCTAGCGCGCCGAGAGGATCGCTCGACATTGTTTGTTCGGCTCGGAAGAGGACGGCTGATCTGTCGGCTAGGTTATCAGCAGCCACCCGAATCCCGAATCTTCACAGCCACCGCACAAAACTCCGGATCACGACGTCGAGCGCCTCATCACCGTGGGGTTTTCATGGCATAGGGGCCAGCACGAAGGACATCGGAGCCGACGTCGGCGAAGAGGCAGCCTCGTTCCTGATGGACGATCGCGACTATTTCATGAAGGACCTCGAGCAGACCAATCGGTTTGCCGAGCGACCACCTTCGTACCAGCGAAGCATCAGGTACGTGCTCACGACCGTGGCCTCTGAGGATCTTACGAGAGGTGGTCACGTTAAGGCTCTTGAAGCTGATCCCCGACATTAGCTGGCACTCTTGTCGGGTCACTCTTCTGTCTGCGGTACATGCTCAACAACCAGACAAAGAGATCGGGCTTGAGGCCAACTGGAGGGATCCAAGTCAGTTGGTTATGGAGTATGCGCGGAACTGCAAAGAGATCTGCATTGCGATGGTCAGGCACCTTGCCAAGCGGATCTCGATGGACTGGAGCTCACCGCCCGAGTTCGAAGCGGAAGGATTCTACGCTCGTGGACTTTGGCGATTCCGTTCTGACCTACGTGACCAAGGCTCGCGCGGTAGAGGGGCCGGCCAAAGGGCTCATTAGCCTGAAATACCACGCCGTGTACGTCGATGGTTCGGGCTCCGAACGGACCCTGTGAGGTTGATGCAAGATCTCAGAATGTGAAGTTCTGGGCGAGATCCCCTCTAGCACCCAGATGTGCTCACTCTGCTCAGGCAGGATCTTTGCGGAGCCTTGTAAACTTGTTGATCGTATAAAGAGCATTAGCGGTGCAGGGTCGACTGCGCCTGCTGCTGTCATGAATTCCCTGCTTGGCAGCCGTTCAGTTGCATTAGAAGAGATAGCCATGGTCGACCGCACGGTCTTTGCCAACGAGGCGGCGATGCCAAAGCTGAATCTTCGGCAGATCTTGGGGAGGCAAGGCCTTCGCCCTGATCTATGCCGCATTTCAGCGGACAAGGGCTTGCTCACGTCGAGATGTTCACGATGCTGGGGTTTGGGCAAGATCTGTCGTCGCCTCCTTTGCTCCGCGGGCGCCGGCCGATCCTGCTGGCCCTCCAAGACCCTGCACTCAAGCTGGCCGCGATCTCGATGCCCGTCGTGCCGGGAAACCGACGGCTGATCCCATTCCTGTCGGTTCGCCTCGACTGCTCGTCTGATAATGCTGCGGTCGAGGTCAGGCACACTGTGACATCTTCGGCCCTTCGGCCCAGCCCAAGGCGAAGCCGGCTGATCCTCACAGCCTTCGTCTTTTCCGAGTGTGGAAAGAGTAGATCCCGCTCCGCTCGGTGCTCCGCGGCCCAAGCCAGAGGCTTTCGCTGCCCTTCGGCGCGATGCTGTTCTTGAAGAGCCGGTCGAAGTTGCTTCGGATGCGCATCCGATGATGGATTTTTAATTCCTGATTGCTTTGTTTTCAGCTCGCGAGGAATATCTCGTCTGATGTTTTCGTTCGGATCTGTGTGGAGCCATCGCCAGCTGACCGGTGCGCCCCTCCGGGGATCGGAGCATCCGTTCGGAATGATGAAGATCAGAGATGCTCGAGTTTTGATTTGTGGCCGACTCCCACGTCGTGGTCGCACAAAAAAGTCGGTGTGCGATCGTTGGTTGTTCAGCGAGTTCATTGCCGCTCTAGTACATGGTAGTATAATATATATATATATATGTGTGTTTATTTATATATCTTAATAGGTTGAAGCCTTTATTGATAGATACGATTTGCTAGGAAATAAAACATGTCATGATGGGCATATGATCTTCTATTGAAAATAATCTCCACCATGTTTTGGCCGACTGTGTTTAGATGATATTTACTCCCAACTTTATAAAGGTCTCTTATATATTATGTAATTGGAAAGTATTCTTTCGGATTGATTTGTTCTTGTAGCGGTAGGAATAGTATACTCGATATGATCGTGTTTAATATTCTGTCATTATCAAAAATTAATATATCTTTCGATAGATCTTGATGTAAATGAAAAAAATCTTTGAACAAGCAAAAATATATAAATAAAATTATGAAAAGTCTATTTGACAAAAATAGATTTTACATATGATTTTTAATTTGTATATTTTTATAATATTGAAAATGGAAAGAATTAGATATAAAATAAAATTGATATAGTTATAAATATATCGTGAATATTCTTTTCTTCTGTGCTCATATTTTTGGTGTCGTAAGGTCTAGGTCCCCGTGTAATTGGCGAATAAAAGGTTGGGCGCGGGCGGGGTTGGATTATGTAGTATGCGCGCGAATGGCAGATATTGCTTTATAAATTGATTCGAAAATTTTCTTAGAGATTTCTTAGATGCTTATATATTTATTTTTGATTCGATAAAATTCTATATTGAAATATTGAAGCTCTCTCTTCTTATAGCAATAAATACTACTGGAAGGTCTTGAATTATTTTATTTTTGAATATATTAATCTTTTTTCTCGATTATTGATTTAATTTCTATGTTGGCTTATAACATGATTTTTAATTTCGTAATTTATCACTTAATTAGATGCGATTCTTTTCCGATTGAGGATGCGTTGTTTGAATTATGAATTCTCTAATTTTGACATCTTAATCTAAATCGAATTCTCTTTAATACAATGTCGTCTAATCTAAAATTGGGGTGTCTTTCTTTTTGTATATATTCGATAAATTGTTATTCTAATTATAATGTGTCGAATTTTTTCTTTTAATCTTATTTAAATCTTAGTAAGTTTGATTATATCTTGATTTAAATAAATATGAATATGATTACATATTAATCTAATAAATTCTATATTGAAATTATTATTATTATTAATTAATTAAAATAGAATTCATATAAATTAATTATATTAAATTTTGATAAATTCTCTGGAGACAAATTATTTTTGATATTGATAATTTGGAATTTATATTAAATGATATCTATAATTCAATTATAGAGAAAGAAAGAATAAAGGAGGTAAGATATAGAAGATTTCATAAATTATTTCTATTTCTTATTAAGAATCTTTTATTTCTCCCTTTTCTTCTATATATATTTTGCGTTAAAATATTAGAAGATAAATGAGGAAGAGCAGAAGAGAAAAAGATTCTTATTTTTTTCATATATATTTTTGATTTATATATGTTCTATACATTTCTATTTTCTCTTCTCTTATTTTTAATTCTCTCTTTTTTTCTTCTATTAGATTTGAAATTCTCTCTTATTCTATTTCTCGTTCTTTCTATTATTTCTTATATCTAATTTATGTTATTTCTTCTATATTTCTTTCTTGCTTTTTATTTTGCGTTAGGAGAATATTAAAGAGAGGAGAGAGAAAGGCTGATGGAAGAAAATGATTCTAAAAGAAATGAAGAAGAAATCATATATTATGATTCTTAGATAAATGCACTCTCTAATTTTTAAAAATTCTCTTATTCATTTTTCTTCTCTTTTATGAATCGTCTTTCTTCTTTATGAATAAGGCAGAGGGAGAGGTACGAAAGCTACGAAAAAGAGAAGAGATTAAAGAGTAAGATAATAAGAAGAAAAAGAAATTGTTTTTCTTATTATTTAGAAATATGAATAATAGAGCAATGAATATATTTAAAAATATCATATCTAAAAAAGTATTAGCTGATCTTTACGATTAGGAGGAATATCTAGAATCATTATAATAGAAATATCTAGCTCTGTATATTTTAGGATCAGGATCGCTTGAATTTATTGAAACCTTGTTGTTTCCGCGTACCTATATAACTCATATATTTATTTGACCTCCAGCACCAAGGACGCAGTGAAGAATAGAAATATTATGCCCAAATAGCGAGCGGGAGAAATATAGAAAGATAGAAAAAAATAGAAAGAGAAAAAGAGGGACAAGAGAATACCAAAGAAACAAATCGAGATATAGACAGAGACAAAGATAGAGGTAGAGACAGAGATAGATACAGATATAGAGAGAGAGAGAGATAATGTAAAGAGAGACCCAGATGACAGAAAGAAAGAGATACAGACAATTCAGAGACAAGGAGAGAGATATTCAATCTTCGCAGACAGAGACACTAAGACATACAGAGAGATATAAAGTTCCAGAGAGACGACGCAGAGAAACATAGAGAGATGCAGAGAGACGCTGAGAGATGCAAAGAGAGACAGAGAGAAAAGAGAGGGAGAGAGAGGCAGAAATCCAAAGAGAGATATAGAGATAGAGATAGAGAGAGAGACAGAGAGAAAGATAGAGAGAGAGATACAGAAAGAGACACAGAAAATTGGAGAGATAGAGAGAGAGGGAGAGAGAAAGAGACAGAGAGAGATAAAGAGAGAGGGAGAGAGCAGCGAGCGAGCGAGACACAATTATAGAGAAAGAGAAAGAAATAGAGAGAGAGATATTGAAAGAACGAATGAGAGAAAGAGACAGAGACGTAGAGAGAAAACGAGAAGAGAGAAATAGAGAGAGACACAAATACGTAGAAGCACAAAGATATAAAGAGCCAGAGATATAGAGACATAGAGGGAGAGAGAGATAGAGACCAGAGAGGGAGAGGAACAGAGAGATACAGATATAGAGCGAGAGAGACGGAGATATAGAGATATAATTGTCAGGATATGTTTGAACTTTGTGCAATCAATATGACCGATCTGGGAACGAATTGGGAACGAGGATCCGTGATATTATATATATCAATCTCAGCAAGAATATCAATTGCCAAATTTTTTCCAATAATTGTTGTTCAGCCATTCGTTTCGATTCTGGATGAAAAAATTTGCTATCTATTACTCAGCGAGGCATTTTTGGATCGGTTGAATAATCTTCCCGGGAACCGCAACCTAAAAAAATCAAATATGAATTTTGACGACCATGATAATGATGAAGACGAAAGCCGAATCGAGATTAAACTCGATGACGATATCTTGCATCTCCCGTCATATGCATGAAATAATCTCGGTCTGCTCTTCGGAGATTGAGACACGGAGATTTAGAGACAGAGACACAGAGCCCAGACAGAGATAGAGAGACACAAATAGAGGGAGACAGAGAGATATAGAAAGAGCGAGATATTTACACTGCGAAGTATTGGTCCAGAAATTAGTTGCTTATTCCATCTATATGTCATGGAATCAGATACGAGCCTTGACGAAATTCTCTGTAAATTTAAGGATATGAAGTGAAGCTTGATTCTCTAGAAATTTCATATATAACGATATGAAGTGAAATTTAGAAGTATTCAATATCCATACTCTAAATTTTCTAGAAAATTATAGTCTTTAAATTTTTCGTAATTTAGAAAATGGAATTCCAAAAGTTCTCCAAAAATTGAAATCGAATGGGAGGACCAGGCCGAGAATATGAATTTCTCGAAAATTTTTAAATATGAAGTTATCTTTTCATGGGACTTAAGAAAACGTCGCACCTATAATTACTCAAGAAATTTACCAGAAATCATCCTCCGAAAAATAATCATAGAGAAGATGGCGAGCGGACGACAATAAGCCTAGACCTTGTCCCTCCCTAAATTTTCCAGAATTTAGAGGAAATGTTGGCGCAAAGGGTGGCCTTACGAAAAAAAGTGAATTATATTATTTTATTTTCTAGTATTAATTCTCCAAAAAATAAGTTCAATAAATTTCATTAACTATTTATATATAAAATCAAAATGATGCAAGTACAAAATCAAAAATATAAATAAAATCAAAATTCATGAAAGAATTCAATTTTGCGAAATTTTTGAAATTAAGCTAATCAATATATTCTCTAAATTCATATAAAAATATAATAAATTCTTATAAATTCATATTAAAATATAATGAATATTCTCTAATAAAACGGTGTCGTGTTGATCGCCTCCGTTTTTTTGTGCGCGCCCCTAGCCCCTGGAACCTCGTATTTTGGCGCGTTTCTTTTTGAAAGCCTCTTGCCTGCCTTTC
>CAJNJA010006150.1:0-17131 GCA_905231915.1 Symbiodinium necroappetens
CCAACCTCAAGTGCAAGGACAACAAGCCGGCACGGCACCTCTGCGAGCGCAGTAACTCAGGGTAGGTGCGTTCCTTAGCCCTGCGTGCCAGGCGAAAAGCGGCGCCCTGGTACTAGCGCTGGTGCCGACACGCAGCTCCACTAGCACCGAGAGGGGACACAAGGGTAGTATCGACAGCAAGTTGCCCGCCGCCCCAGAGCGAGAGTCCATTTGCGATGACCTCGATGCGGCGATCATCGAGGCGCTCGGGGTGGATGTTGAGGTCGCGCACCAGAACATTGCAGCTGTATCCCCAGCCTCGCGGCAAACACAGGCAGCAGCACGCTCGAGAGGGAACCCACACGAGCGCTAGATGCCAGAGCAGGGGCAAGCAGCGCGGTGGTCACCGAGAGGGTCGACAGGACGGCGGCAGACAAGCTGCAGCGTCGAGAGGCAAGGGCAAGCGAAGCCGGCGGAGCAACAAAGCGCGGAAAACAGGCGAGTCCAAGGTGGCCTCGTGTGAGTTCGGGGTAAGCCGTCTGCTCGACGCGCAGCGCTGCACCGTCAATTGCTGTGGGTGTCCTGGGCGGGTCAACGGTGACACGAGCGTCGCGTCACAGCAAAGCGCCGCCCCGTTGGCCGTGGCTCCATGCACAACCATGTCGAGGCATCGGCGGTCGTCGGATCGCACGCTTCGGGCCGTCGTGTGGGCATGTCGGGAAGTTATGGGAAGTTGCGTTCTGCCATCAGTCCGAAGCAAAGCACTCTCAGGAACTGGCAGCGGCTCCTCACCAACATGCGCTAGACTCTAGACGTAACATCGTCATATTGTTTGCAAACTGGGCTCGCGGGGCCGCGGTGTATAACAGCAACAGCCCGGCGACCTGCGTGTCACCAATGCGCGGCAACATGTGCAAGAGTTCCCTGTGTCGGGCACCCAAAGACTGGAGGTGATTTGCGATGAATTGCAGCGAACCGAAAGGAGTACCGAGCAACACCAAGCCGCGGGATGAGGGTACAAGCGCCTGGTCACCGAACCACACGCGACCGTCAGACTGCATACCTTGCAGGCCGTCAGGGGCGACGCCAGCCTCATTCCACCTTCGGCTTGACTGATGCTTTGGGAAACTGGGCCCTGTTGCCAAACGAACGAAGAAGGTCGACCTAACCACAACCTTGCAAACGGCAAAAGAGCGGCTGCCTCGGGCAAATGGCGGAGTTCGTGTAGGATCGTCGTCTGGCGACTGATGCCATCATAAGCAGCAGAAGCATCGAGGGACACGACGGTTAGGGCTTGGCCCTGGGTACACCCGGCTTGCATTATGTACCAAGGCATAACGGAACACAGAGAGACTCAAGCAGGGCAACGGAAGGAAGGTCAAGCATTGCGCGGAAGTGGCCGGCGGTGCTATCATCGATGGCACGGGAAGCGGGCCGCTGCCAACCTCGAGTACTGTCGACAGGCTCGTCGGGGTTTGCAGGGACAACGGTGGGATGCGGGGGCAAGTCGGCGAAGGCAGGGAGTTGGAAGCCAGTGTCGCGGAGAAGGTGGACAGCACCGGCGAGGAGCTCAGGCAGCGGGGCAGTGAGGGGCCAGATGTTGGGTCATCAAGCAAGCGAGCGACGATGTGACAGGAGTCACGCTCACGGACTCGGCGTGCCCTTGGCGGCAGCGGACGGATGCGACGGCACGGAGCCACCTCTCGGTGAGCCGACTTCCGGCTCCGTGCTAGTCCACCCGTCTCCCCACCGCATGGACCGCGCCCTGCTTGCGGGCGACGTGCTGGCGTGGTAACCGGTATAGCAGCTATGGTCCTAGCCTGTTCGGTCGCTTTGGGCTTGAGGTTGGCGGCCGCTGGGACGCCGAAGCCGCCTCCTTTCTCGGCTTGCTCGCGTGCGCCTATGCCTCTGCCACGCTGCCTGCGCTCCGCCCAGCTGCGCAGGCAGCCTGGGTTCTCCGGTGGAGTGGCCTCGTCGCTATTGCTGCCGCTTGCAACCACGTTCCTCGAGCTGCCGTTGCACACTGCGCCTTGTGCGGCCGGACCAGCCCCGGCTCTGCACGAGCTCCTCGCAAACGCTCGCTGGACCAGCGGGCCTCAGCCGAGCCGCGGCCGCCCGTAGCGGCAGAGTAGGATGCAGGCGCAAAAGGTGCGCGAAAAAAAACACACAACCAGTTTGCAACGGCGCGCGACCGCCCAAGCTCCGGGTATGCGTGGATATGTTTGCGTTTCGCCGCCTGTTCAAGCGCTCGGCACGTGGTTGCGCGCCGCCCGCCCGCGTAACTGGCGAGACTAGGGTGGTGTCGACGGCCGCCTGGGCGCCCTGCCAGAGGGGCAGTCCATTGGCTAATACCTCGATGCGGCGGCCTTAGCGAGGGGCACGTCGACATTCATGTCCGTAAGAAGACGGTGGTTGCAACTCGTGCACCAGCTTCGCGGCAAACTCGCGCCGTGGCCCCTTCCAACGTTGCAGTCGGACACGCTGTGCGGTGGTCACCCAAGGCATCGAGCACACCTCCACACCGGCACCGCCGTGGCCCGAGTGGCACGGGCAGCCGCAACCGTCTGAACAACACGACTCGGAAGCAAGAGCTCGACAGTCGGAACTCCGGAGCCGTGGGAAGTGTGGCTAGGGCATCGTTTGCGCGTGTTTGGGCAAGGTGCTCGCCACCCATGTCTACAGCAGTACCCTATGGCCATGTACGCTGCCATATACCTGCGCTGACCGGCCTGCGAAACAGGCACCTGTACCGGTCTGTGACGCACTAACTCCACCTTTGCCGTACCTGTTGTTGATTGTTGTTGGAATTTGCATGAATTTGCTTATGCCGTGCTTTTCTTACGTGTTTTGAAGGTACCCTGTGCTCGTTCGACCCGGACCACAGCGGCTCGTGGTGCTGGCGTCCGGGGTCGGCTGTCTTGCGGGCGAAGCAGCGAGGCCTGCGATCTCCTGCGCCGCCCCGTTCGCGCGCGGTCTCTGCGAGCTCCCCCAGCACTGCACGCTGCTGCATGCTGTCGCTATACAGCAGGCTGGCGGCGCCGCTGGTGGGCTCTGGAGCTGCGCACAGCAGCGTGCACTTGCGTCCACGCTTTTGGGCGGCCCTTGGCGCATACCGGTGCCGCCGGGTAGCCGACGCTGAGCGAAGCTGTCGAGCTAGCCGGGCCGAACATGCCGATCCTAAGCTACTTTCTGCGCTGCCTCTGCAATTCCACGGCGACCCGTTCCTATCTCCAGCAAGCTCTGGGCCAAAAAACCACACCTCGGGAGCATCGTCAGGAACGCGGATTTCCCCGATGGCAATCCCACGTTCCCTCTATTGTATGTCCACGTCTTGCAGAATGCACAGGGGCACGTAAACCCAAACCATGTCAATGTACAATAACAGATGATTACATTCATTTCATTACAAAACAGTGAGCTGCGCAATTAACCGTCGCATCTGATTGTTTCACTGCCTGCGCCTTAAACTGGCCGCCATCGGGCATCAGGCTTGACCTTGACCAAATCGGAGTACGGAGGCACGTCAGGCACTCGGAGCAGCATCTGAAGGATTCCACCGCAGCCTCATCTTGCCTCACGTGTATGATTCTGTGATGCATTCCTGATTGCACAGGAGCACGTGCGCCCAAACCCTGGCAAATCGAAACACAGAGGCACGTGAGGCACCGGATTCTGCAACAAAACAAGGTGCCACGGATAGGAAACCCTGAATGTCCTGCCACCTCCTAGGAACTGAGCAGCACTTGTGAAAATGTGCAGTGGGAGACAGGGAAACTCCCGTGCTTCATAACACACAGAAAAAGAAACGAAATTACCGGTTTTGATAACTCGAATTGCAGAATGTTCCGGGAAGTGTGCACGGCCGCATACACTGATGTTCGTTGAAGCCTACACGATCGAAACTGGTGGCGGAACACCACCAAAAACGAAAATCTGAAAATCCTGATGGGTTGGAACGAATACTCGCCGATGCCGATAGGCCATCACCACAAAAAAGTTTATTGCAGAAACCGACGTAGAACGTATCACTGGGGAATATGTCAGGCCTCAAAACGCAGTCAGCCCAGCCATGGCTTATTGCATAATAACACCGGTTCAATATACGTACGGGCACTCATTCTGCAATAAACCAACAATGGAGGATCGGGCGTTGTCATGCGTTGTCACCGGTTGAACGGCTTCTGAGGGTGCGCTCGGGTGGTCCGCTTCACCGATGCGCCGGTCGTGATGCGAGTGCCGCCTGTCTGCGCCCACGTCGGCATCCCACCAGCGCGTCGAAGGGCCCGCAGCGACCCTGTTCGCGGTCGGTCGCCGGAATGCGACAGCACGCTTAGTCGGATGACTCGAGTGGCTTGAAAAATCTGGACCCATCATGGCTGCGGCATGCTGGCGCCGAGCGAAGCACTTCCGTGGCACGTCCGGCGAGCCTCAGTGTTGCATCTTGGTTTGCCTTGCCGCTGGCTTGTCCGGTGAGCGCCCATCTGTGCGCCTGTGGTATAGCGCATGGCTGGCGACGCGTCCGCGATTCTGCAACAGGCGCAACATGGCGCAACGCTTGCGAGCGTTCGGGCAGCATACGGAGGAGGTTGTTGGCGCGGGTGGCCACGCAGAAAAGCATGCAACAGAACGTCTTGCCTGCGGCGTTTGTCCCACAACTGCCAGCGCGAAAGCCTCCACGTCTCTAGCGGAAGCTGGGTGCGGCGGCAGCGCGGCAATGTTTGGCGGCTTTTCTCCTGCTGCATTCTAAACCGAGAGTTGGACCCGGGCACGGTCCCAGCTTGAGAACGCCATGCAGGGTGGAGCAGACGATGTAATTAGTCGTCTATAGCAACGCGAAGGCACCCTCGCCTTGCGCCAGAGCGTCCGCGACGTGGTTAAGGGCGGCGTGTTAGGCAACTGCGAGTAATCCGCAAGCATGAGGGGGTCGCCTTCCGCCCCGCCCTCGGCTTGCAAGAGCTCGTGAACGATGTCGAACGCCTCCACAGCATCGACTAACAGGACTGGCGACGTGGCTGAGCTTCCAAAGTGCTTCAGTGCCCGAGAACGTGCCGACACCGAACTGCTCTGGAGCGATCTGGAGCGCTTCGGCGAAGTGCTGGGCTGCTAGGCGGCAAAACACGCCCCTGAAGACGAACGTGCGCGCTGTCCGTTCGGCTTCCGGAAGGCGACGTCTCGACCAAGGCGCACGGCTGCCTGCGCACTCGCGTCTCGACATGCCTATGTGCAGCCTTTGGCGTGCGGATTTTTGCTTTTGTGCTTGTCTTCGGAAGGGTGCGCAGAAACAGCTGACTGACCTGAGAGAGAAGTCGTGTTCAAGGCCGCCGAGGTTTGGACTGAGGAATACGGCTCGCCAGTGCCAGGCTGGTCGCCATGTGTTTCCTGCGGAGGGTTAACATCGCAAAGCGGGCGGGAGCGGGCACCGCTTCGCGGGCCGGCGCCAACTGTGTCTGCTCGCTGAGCGGCTGAGCATGTCGGACAAATTTTCGAACACTTTCGTCAAATTTTCTACATCGGATGCGATGGAGGCCCATTTTCAGCAGAGCATGGAGGACACGGTGACAACGCTGGCCTCGGTAGGTCAGGTTTGACGCTCGAGAGGAGCATCGAGATCGCCTCTCCTTGCCCTTGCCCCCGCCCTTGCCTTTGACGCCGCCCTCACCCTTCTCGCCCGAAAAGCGAGTCGACGAGCTAGTCTGAGTCTAAGACCTGGACCTCGCGGAATGCCGTGCAAACGAGGCAGCAGCCTTCAGGGGCCGCCTCGCAATGTCGGCACACCCTGCTTCGGCGATAGGGAAGAGAAGGAAGAGGGTTTGCAAAAAACCTCAAAAACGTGGTATACCATGGTCGCAGTAACGCTGTGGGGTTCTTGCGAGTCCCTGCGCTGAAGAGCCAGTGGAACTTAGGACTTCCCATTTGGTTTCCACGAGGCGCGGATTGCAGCGGGAGCAAGCACATGCGAGGCGCGCAGTGCAGCACAAGGCACGGGAGCTCTCACAGGGTATTGGCTCTGCCACGCGAGTCGACAGCTCCGGGACCGCAGCGGTCATCAGCGGTCCAAGGTGAGGAGCGCGTCGCGGAGCGCACGCCGCGACCAGCAGGAGTGCACCTACTTGGCAGGAAATGATCGAAGAGCACAGTCTGAACATTCGCCAATACTCGCTGCATCATTCCAGCTCTATGTTCATCCTCCTGTCTTGCAGCAGCGGGCCGACACGCGCAAAGTTCTTGGTTATCTCGTGATGCCCTCCATGTGGTTGAGCTCTTTGCAAGCTTCGGGAGCCGCGCAGTATCATGCGTACCAGCCGCCCGATCAGCGGCGAAGAGATTGGTGCAATCTGTTGCGATGGCCGCTGTGTCCCTGATGAATTTTCTCTTGCCGATGCCGAATGCCAACCAAACCGGCACGGAGGGTTGATGTGACAAGCTATAGCTTGGCTTTTCTCGTGTGGAGAAGAGCCTGGTCTGACTTCGTCCTTTGCCGGGACAACTGCTGTTTGTACCTGTTTCGTACTCAATGTCCGAGTCGGCTTGCGACTGATGGCTGATCGAAGCTTGATTTACGGACTCTTCAACCACATGGTGTGCATATGTGTGCATCGTGCACGGTCGGTTTGCCTGGCTTGTGGTCAGCTAGTTGAAGCGTGGCATTGGATGCGAGGGCAATTATATGGCGAAGCATGCCGGCAGGTACTTGCATGGCACCCATACATCAGCCTTGAGACCGCCGACCAGGAATAGAAGAATCGAACACTTCGTTCATGGGAGCGCGCGAGCGACACCGAAGCACCGATCCGTGTCACAGAGCGGCTGCAAGAAGCTGGCGAGCACAGTGTGCATGCCGACTGCAAGAAACACCTGCCTGCGGTCCCAGATCCGGCACAAACTCGTCATGAAGCGCCATCAGCTTGCCAGGAAGGCTTGCATCATGTCTCGCTGCGCAGGGCGTCCAAACATGGCACTCGGGACTGCGAAAGACGCTTAAGAATATTGCTGCCACGGCCCGATCTAGGCTACTACTTCTCACTGTCAGGATGGGCAAAGCCAAGGCTCGTCAGGAACAGCAGTGCTCAGTACGGACATCGCATGATGACATGATTCTGTCATAAAGCTGCACACAGGATCGCAGGTCTCCCACGGCATCAGCAACTGCCGGGGGCTACAGCAATGAACCATTTGCCGGCCCCAGGCCCCGACCTTGGAGAGACGCGTGCGCTCCTCGGAGAGACGCGTGTTCGCCTGGCAACCAGGGGCTTGGCTTCGCAGAAGCATCCCCAGCCTAACCGGTGGCACCTCTGTGAGCTCTCGTGACAGGCGCTGGGCCAGATCAAGCAGCTGCTCTGCAGCCATGGCATCGCGCACAAGTGCGGAAGTCTGCAGTAGGAAATATGATGGTCACCAGGCTTATGAAACCACCAAACACACATCCACTTACGCAGTGACATGAGGCTCTGCGAGCGTCAAACTGCAAGTACGATAACAGGTCAACATCAAAAGTCAAGGAATTGTCAATCCCAGACATGGGTACTGCAATATTCAGCGAGACATGATTCGTGACCTGGATCGATCTGGTAAGATAGAAGCGAAGTTGATTTCATCAAGTCGCGGGTGTCCTATACACTAAAACCTTCCAGTCCTTCGCTTTGCAGAACCAGGCTACATCAGGCTACCGATCACGTCATCTACTAGCTGCTAGCTGCCAAAACAACTGGCCGTTTGCGGCGAAACCCAATGTTTTCTCGCTTAAAGCATGTAAGCCGAATCCAGAGCGATGGCAGCGATGAGTGCCAAGATCCTCGGTCTCCACAGCGGCGAGGCGGAGCCTCCTCCCATGTCACACTTTTTCATTAGAGTCGGGCCACCCGTGGAGAGGCCGTCCGCGTCTCCTCATTTTACAGGTCCTTAAGACCTCTGAGCAGCTCAAGAAGACATCGCCCAGAGCCTTTGGCGCTCCAGACTTGAAGAGCTGCAGCCACTCGATACTCTTTCCCTTCATCTCTCTGCGACAGCTTCTTGCACACCTGGGTGCAGCCGTTCCTCGTTGTCAACACTTCCGCGACAGTCTGGCAGGAAGGAAGGTCTTCTGAAAACAGCCGACCGTCCTGGCTGACCACGAGTCTGATCCGAAGAACATGGCCTCCCGCACGACTCCACGTCCGAGACGTAGGCTTCCATGACATCTCTTCCATGACATATCGCCCGCCGAAGCCAAGTCCCCTTCCAGTGCAGGGCCTTCAGCTGTGCCATCGTCTGTGCTCTCTGATGCTCTCTGCAAGCTCGAACCGCGGACAGCGTGCCTGGCACCAAGCATTTCCACAGGTCGTAGGACGTCTTGGGCTTAGCTCAAAGAGCTGCCCCAGACCCGAGTGAGCGCCGCGTCAGCTCAGATGCCCAGCGGGCAGCCGCAGCAAGTTCACGGGGGGCCCTTGGAAGTGACGGGAGGCGCAGACAGCCTCACGGAAAACACAAAAACACACACACACACACACAGAGACAGAGAGACACACAGACACAGAGACAGAGAGCGCCAGGAGTGCTCGGCTTCATGGTGATCGAACTCCGATCGAGTACAAGATCATGCTCATTCACGTGTGTGAATCCAAGCCGAACAACAATACAGCCCATGCCAATGACAAATCGTGTGATGCTTCTCCCACCTTCTCCGAAGTCCATCGAGGCCCTCTGCCAGCGTCAGTGGCAGCAGCGGTGCAGAGTGGGAGGCCAGTTGCTGCACCTGGGCACTACCGGAATGTTCTCGGGCAAGGACATCCAAAGGAACCAAAAGGGGTCAACGTGCAACAGCGTCTTCGATTCGAAGAACCCAGCCTGGCGATGGAGCTCCTGAGGAGAGCTCACAAGGCCCCAGAAAAGGGGGCTTCGAGGACTTTCCGAGCGCAGTCAGCCAGCAATCAGTACATGTGGCGAAACCCAGCAGCAGTGCAGGCCAAGTGTAACTCCTCGTAGTCGGCACGAGAAGCTTTCGGGCCACAAACGGCCGGCCAGGCTTTGGCATCCTGCAGGTGAAGTCTTCCGGTTGCAGGGGCTCGCATAGCCATAAAGAAACCCAGCAGCTGGAAATTGAAGAGACCATCCGTACCATTGCCATCACCGCCCAGCAGCAGAGACACAATCACCCGACAACACAAGCAACCACAACAGCATCAGTAGTTGCGGCGGTGAGTGCATTATCCACCGGCGCCATCGTCGTCGTCGTCGCCGTCGCCGCTGTCGGTGTAGGACTGGGGAATCAGTCGTAGAACGAAGGGGGATCAGGACTTGGACAAGCAGAAGTAGCTGGAGCAGCAGTAGTTCATGAGGTACGGGACAGTGACAGGTGAACAACATCAACATAACAAGCCAACATCACTTTCCCAGACCGGAACGCAACACAAAACCAGTACCTACTCCGGACTGCTTGCACATTTGTGTATATATCACATAGAGATATACAGTTGTGTATACACGTATAGGAGAGAGAGGTGTATGTTTCTATTGCTGTACACATAGACGTATGTTTATGTAATATAACGCAGTACTGTCCTACACACACGGACATGAGGACATTTACAGACACACATAACATAACACTTTCATAATCACATACGTTTACGTATACATACATTGCCAGCCGTGCACAAATGTGTAGATATACAACTACATCTACAGCATATCTGCAGCGATTATGCCATTTACATATACATGTACATCTACGTACGCCTATTACAAGAACGACAACAACAGTAAAGTGAATGTACATACATAGACAAGTATATACATACAGACATACATACATACATACGGACAGACAGACAGACAGACAGACAGACAGACAGACAGACAGCCACATATTATATAAGTATGTAGATGTATGTATGTATATGTATATATATATATACCGTTAATTAATGGTATATGCTTTTGGAGTATGGTATCGCTATGGAGAAGCTCCTGGAGGGCTGTGTCTCGAGTTCCGAGAAGGTCTCGCAAGCCGATGACTTGCGCAAGGCCCAGCCTTAGGATGAGTTAACGGCTGGGAGGTTCTCTTGCAACTTGCAATCGCAGCATTTCCAAAGTACGAACTAGACCGGGACCTGAGACGAATCAGCGCATGCGCTCCAACTGCTTGAGGTAGCTTTCAATTCAGTATCTCCTGACATCTGACCCCACGGTGTCTCCGCGAACTCTGATCAGTGGATTCGTGATCTTGGAACTGCTGCGCAAGCGGGAAAACACGTTAGGCCATCAGGGCATGAGTTCGGGTGCAGCTACTCGTTGGCAGTAGAAACAAACCGGAAAACGAGTTTGTCAACACTCTGCACTAGTCAGTAGTCATAGGCCCAAACTTCATGGACAAGCCATACAGAGTACAGCGTCTCAACCGAAAGTCCAGAGCAAGTATGTCAGCTGTCAGCCAAGCAACTGGTCAGCATAGAGCGCTCGCGGCAAGATGTGAGCCTGAGGCACAGATCTGGATATGCTGATCATCCTGGCCTGCACTCGACTGCGGCAGATGTGAACTATGTGAGGGAAGTAGACCAGGAACAGGTACTGGCATCCCCACGTTGGAGGCAGTGGCTCTTTCATGTAGCATGTACTTTATGTAAGTAAATGCACGTGCCGTGCGGTCATCATGGAACTGAAAACTGTTGGGCAACCGGCAAGATGAGAATCATGCAGAATTGAGATGCTACTGATACTGCCTGTAGCAGACGACTCACGGGACACACGGCCTCGAAGCGACTCCACAGAAACTGCGGATGCTCTGCGAGGCTGGCGACCTGATTTGTACCACTGAGACATGGCTGTGCTTGCCTCCACGTGGTTTCAGCTTGAAGACGTATCTGTGGGAAGCTCCGTTGCATCCGAAAACCCCACTGCCCAAGATCCGGGCACTCCTCCGGAACACGGAGGTGAGAAAGCGCATCCTGGCCGCCAGGCCGGGACGGAGGACTGCCCAGAAAGGAACCGACGGCAAAAAAGGGATCACATGTAACCAGATACTTGAGACACCATGACCACAGCCCGGGCTCCAGGTGAGGAAAACTTTTTCGCAAAGGATGGCAAAGGAGTCGAAACTGTGTGGCCTCGCGTCGACATCCACAGCGCCCCCGGCACGCAACGCTGGGACTTCAGAGGCCAGTAACCTAGGCTCCACACCTGCAAAGCAGGGGCACCGGAACCCAAGAACTGAGCGGGTGTGACAGGGAAGGGCTTCGTTAAACATGCCCTCCCAAAACCCGCCAGCTAGCGCAGTTGAAGCCTACAGAACTAGAACACCGCCACGTTCAAGATATGCTGATCCATCCCTATCGAGTAGTGCGAGTTAGTTGCCAGTACCTGTCATTGCGACTCCGGGCTTGGATGGACAGTTTTTGTTTGGCTGAGTTGGGGCAAGGCGCAAGGCTGGAAAAAAAAGTCGCATGAACTCCCGGACGAGACCGTGCTTGTTCGTGGCAGTGCTGCGGTCAAACTGAGCATCAGCTGACTGCAGTGGCTCAGTCTAAGAACTCGACCCCACTGCCGGAAGGTGTCGACAACGTCAGCAGGGAAGTTTGGCCACCTGGCTTGCAGCTGCACAGCGTGATCCTCACGCCCTCCAGCAAAGAACGTTCTTGCAGTGCCCGTTATCTCGCACAAGGCCACAAACCTCTACATCCGGGGCCTGTGTAGCCGCTGCCGGCGCTCCACGTCGCGTGGAGTCGGGGGCTCCACGAGCGGCAGCTGCGTGACCTGACGGTGTTGAAATTCCTTCGAGCTTTCGGGTTCCAAGCACTGTGAAGCTATGCGAAGCTCATGAAGCAGACTGCGGCAGTTCGCAGCAATGCTTGAAAACACGCAGCCCACCTCTGTACTCGATTCTTCCGCTTACGAAGCCGGGCTTGGCATAGCTTTTACGGGGAGGCAAGAGCCTCATGAAGGAAGAGCCACAGCCCCAACCAGTGCCAGCGGCCCATAGCCAGAAGCCTAGAACTTCGGCAGTGATCCAGAGGAGAGGCGCCGTAGAACGCAGAGGAACTTAGAATGTGCCTTTCAGGTTCGTAAAGAGCGACAGAAAAACACTACATGTAGCTGGGCCTGTCTTTCCGGGCAATGCTCATGAACCTCTCCACTCGTGCCAATGACATCCAGAGTCTTGGATTCCCGATCCACTGAGCCAAAACCTTCCCAAACCCATGCCTCGCTACCCGATTTCTGTTGATTTGGACAAAACTCTCAGCAGCACTGAAGAGCAACAACTGATGCAGTGAATGGGGGCATGCTGCTGCCATTTCTGACCGAAACATGCTGGCAGCCAACTCAATGGCACGACATTAACTCGGATCACATCCTGGAATGCCTTCGGCATTTGGAGCCTGCAGCTTCAGAGCGATGATGTTTAAGTGTGCGTGCGAGAGACAGCGAGAGAGAGAGAGAGAGAGAGAGAGAGAGCGAGACAGAGACCGAGAAAGAGACTGAGAAGAAGACAGAGGCAGAGAGAGAGAGAGGGTGTTTGTGTGCGTGTGTGTGTGTACTCAACTTTCCGTGTGTATGTCAATTTGTGCACGTTTTCAACGAGCATCTTCCTCGCGGCAAAAAGAATCAGAGATGTATGCAACATAAACAAACTCGTCAGCAAAGTGAGCACCTAAGTAAATATTCTGATTCTGTCGAGTCGGCTTGACCCTTTGTCGAAGAATGTGGTAGTGTCTGACGTGGAGTGCATCTCCGAGACCAGTAATACTGTAGTATTTGTCAGAAGCTTCATGTCACGCCCCGCAACAGGCTCCACGACTACTGAAGAAACACGTCGACAAACCTGACGTGCGTGAAACCGTGCGCAGTTGAGCGTCGAGGTGGAAGGTCTTCCAAGAAAGTCCTAGTCCTATGTCAGGGTAGGAGCATGACAGAACCTCGTCCGGCGATGAGCGACCCTCTGCAAGATATTCAAATCTCGGTCCCTCCCGCCGAGGATGCTCTGCGATTCTATGTGGCCTAACAATGAACTTTCAACCCAACTAGAGCAGTCTCAGGCACTGCAAGTGCGGGAACAACACTGCCCTCCTGAGAGCGTGCTTGCAGCTGCTTTCTTCTACATGTCGCCTGCAGTTCCCCCAGCAGCCTGTAAGCGTAGCCTGTGCTCTTGCCTCCGACGATCTCCCACGAAGTCCAGTGCTGCGCAAAATTCGCGCCACTATCAGAGCTCGTGGAAGCCCGGAAGCGTTTCAGGCTCAACTTCCACAGCCTGGCTCAAGGCTTTCCATGTTAATAGGGTCGAGCCTTCTCGTGACCTGATGTATGAATTGGCATGAATGTGCGTGAGAAGACGACTCTACACGATGTGCAGCTCCAACTTTCGCAAAGGGCCCGCCTTGCCCAAGCCAGGCAGGCTCCGTCCCGGCACTGGAACGGCCTGGCAAACGCCGAGTCTCGACCCGATGAAGGGGGCAAGCGATTTAACTCTAGCTGCTTTCGTCGTGCCAGCTTTCATTAGGGTTGGCTCTGAGACTGAAGACTGGCGGCTGCAAGATGACTCCGAGTCGAGGCCTATACCCAACGACCTGCAAAAGGAACATCAGAATTGGACAAATGACTGGAGATGTGCCCGGGATGTTTTTGTTTGGAAACGCAGATCTTGCACTGTGGCAGCGGCCCTGGCCCTGGCCTTCTTCCCCCTAAAGCCGAGCGGGTTCAGGTCCTTCTCTCTGATCTTGTTTCGCGCCTGTGGCAAATCGAAAGAGCAGAGCGAGTCCTTACAGCTCACCAAAGCTTCGGAAATTGCCTTCAAGTTCACATTCGGCATGCTCATTCCCGGGAGGAGTGTCACCGCAGAGACCTGAGAGTCTCGCTCTTACGCCTGGCTCCATACGCCCAGGACTCGGGAGGCGGCCCTGCCGTGAAGATCGATCACCGGAAACAGCGTCCGACGGGGGCCCAGTGCCTGCGAACACCGAGTTGAAGATCGACACGGCTTCAAGCTGTTGCACATCGCTCTTTCAGTGTCAATGCTTTGGGGCACCATGAAAAGTAGCCTAGAGAGTGCTGCAGCTACAGGGAAAACATATAGGAAGCACACCATGCAAAGAAAGGTTCAAACCACAGCTGAAAATTAAAGCCTCAATGCTTTGCTGTGCCTTGCTTCTTATGCTTTGCTAGATGTGCTTGCAACGAGCTTGAGAACTGTTGTGTCTCATTGTTCTAGTTGTGACTGATGCAACAACAGTCGCATGTCCTCCCAGTAGCTGGTAGCTCCAACTGACCTCCCTCTGCTGCCGCATGCTGTCGAAGGCGATCCTCAAAAACTGTCTGCCAGGACATGGAAGAACCTGGTCGGCCAACATGGCCTTCACACTGAAGGTGCAAACAAGAAGCTTGACCCACCCCTGACTGCACCGACCGTCCTCGTCGAGGCTTGTCCTAGCTGCCCTAGCACGAACCACCCTACAGGTTCCAGACAGGCAGCTTGAAGTTTACCCCATGTTTGGTCTCTGAGGTAGACTCAAGCTCAAAACCTTTTTGGTCACAAAGCTCGTACAACAATTCGCAGTGCCCTCAGCACCTGCCCAGTTGACAGGGACAGCTGCTCAGAAAGTAGAGAAACATCATAACTCGCAGGAGTATCTCCAGCACAGACCCTGGGCCTTTGGCTACAGGGAGTAGGAGAAACCTTGGATACCAGCCACCGTCCCTTAGGGATGCGATGCAGTCTTTGTTACGCCTGACTGCAGCCACTACATGGAAAGCAAGCCGTCTGCAACGCTAGCTCATGCGACGGCACGCCGGATCTTCACAATTAGCTCTTGTGCCTCCGTCACCCGGCCTTGCTCCTGAAAGAACCTCACGAGGTTCCCAGCAGACTCCATGGTGTCAGGATGGGAGACTCCATTCTCTTTCATGGACCTAGTCAGCTCTTCGCGGAAAAGCTCCTCTGCCTCTTTCATCTCGCCCGCAGACTCCAGCAGAACGGCCAGGTTGAACATCAGTCCAAGTGTCTGCGGATGTGACTCCCCCATTTGAGCCTGCGTCCCACACAAAGCTTCTCTGTAGAGCGGGGCTGCCTCCTTGAGTTTGCCCTGGTCACGCAGATGGCGAGCGAGGTTGCCAGCGAAAGCCAGTGTTTTTGCATGGTCGCTCCCTAAGGTCAGCCGGCTTGTCTGCAGGGCCTCTCGGAACAGCAGCTCAGCTTCCCGCACTTGGCCCCGCGCACGCAGCAGTCCTGCTAGATTGTTCAAAGATGCCAACGTAGATGGGTGGTCATCGCCAAATTTGGCCCTTCTACCCTGCAAAGCTTCTCGGAACAGCGGCTCTGCCTTATCCAACTGCCCCTGAGCAGCAAACAGGCCTGCCAGACTATTGGCAGAGTTCAGAGTGGAAGGGTGATCCTCTCCGAGCTTGTTCCGCCGACCCTCTAAAGCCTCGCAATACATTGCCTCAGCTTCATCTAATCGTCCTTGAGATTGCAGTAGAGCTGCCAAATTGTGCATGGAGTTGAACATTTCTGGATGATTGTTGCCAAGCTTCGCGCGGCGGCCGTCCAAAGTCTCTCGGTACAACAACTCAGCTTCATCCAGTTCGTTCCGAACTTTCAGCAAGTATGCCACGTCATTGAGGGCCCCGAGTGTGTCCGGATGGTGTTTGCCAAACCTTCGCCGGCGACCCTCCAACACTTCACGGTACAACGGCTCGGACTCCTGCAGCTGCCCACAGTCCTGCAGGAGTATTGCCAGACCGCCGGCCAAGAGAAGTGTATGCTCATGGTCATTGCCGAGTTTGGCACGGCTCGTCTTTAAGGCCTCTCGAAATATAAGCTCTGCTTCCTCAGGTTGGCCCTGATCTTTCAGCAGCATGGCGAGGTTGTTCATGGTCAACAGCGTCTCAGGGGCATCATTGCCAAGCTTGTCCCGCAGGCATTCGAGACACTCTCTTTGCAGCTTCTCGGCCTCAGCGTGCTGGGCACGGCCTGCCAGCCTGTCGGCCAGTTCGCTCATGCAGTCCAACGTGGCTGGGCCTGTGTCCCCATCCGTGTCACGGAGCTTTCGCAAGCGGAGCTTGAGAAGCTCCAGCACGCTGTCAGCGTCAACCGAAGCGTTGACCACTTTGCCGGAAGTGTCAACGCTCCTGAGGACCCAAACATCGCGAGCCCGATGAATAGCTCGGCCCTTGTAGTCCTCGCCTAAGCGGATCGGGCGCAGTTTCCCTGTGGTCGGATCCTGCGTTTGCTTCTCGGCAAGATCAGGGGTCTGCTTCTGAAAAATGTTATACGCCAACTGCTCGGGTGCAATGATGGGAATACAAAAGCCCGCACGATGCCCACTGGGATTAGCATCCCCCCACTCAGAAAGGACACGAGCATGCTCAGGATCATCCGCGCGACAATCAGGGCTACCATTGCTGTAGTTGTTGAGGAGAATACGGACCCGCAGTTTAAATGCAGAGGGCTCATGCTGGCTAGCATACACACCTTTGCCGAAATGGGCCCGACTATCAACGAGGGAAGCGAAGAGCTCCGTGCTACTCTGCTCGAGGTCACCAATGTTCAGGAAGGCAAGCTCATTCGTGTAGTGGTAGAGGATGCGCACACCCTCCTTGCTGTCCGAAGACTGGACGTCACGTAGATCGAAGGCATGACGCCACACATGCACAGCACCGTCAGGGGCATCATACCTGAAGGTCAAGGGCTTGTAGACGGAGTCCAGGGAGTACTGCAACCCTTCGTAGAGCTTGCCTTGCAAGTAAGGCCCCGAAAAATACTGCGTTAGCTCCCCTGTGTCTTGCGCTCGGCTGGACTCTTGGAGGTTGTCTGCATCGGCCATAGTTTCCGACAGCTTGCAATCCGAAGAAGCGGAAAGGTTTGCCGCTTCGGGCTCTGGGACCTTGACAGTAGGGGGCTGGCTAGTAGATGCCACCGCATCGACTAGGCTACTGGCAGGCTCTGTTGATTCCTGGGATTCCTGTGCAGTCTTGGCAGATGTGTCTGAGGCACCCGCTCCCATAGCAACGTTGTGAACAGCTCGCTGCTCGCGATTCTTGAGGTCTGCGGCTACGGCAAGGTCTGCAGCAACGCAGCCACACGTGGTGAGCGACGGTGCGGTTCTGGATGGATGGATGGATGGCTGGCTGGCTGGGTTGGGTGTGGGTGGGTGTGGGTGTGGGTGTGGGTGTGGGTGCGGGTGCGGGT
>CAJNJA010006151.1:0-14349 GCA_905231915.1 Symbiodinium necroappetens
GGGGAGGAGGCAGCGGGCGCATGAAATGCAGAAAAGTACGGCAAGACTGTGTGTTAAGCTGAAACTCAAGGTGTAGGTATGTGTACATCACAATTTTAGCTGAGGCTCCTTGATGGTTGCATGGTCTTTTGCCTGGTCTTTGCCTTCTCCGTCCCTCCGGTCTCAAATCTCAGAACATCATGCCGACGATGGGTGCCCTTCATCCTGTGGATGGAACGGACTGCGAAGCCAGGACGGCTGGAGTATGCTGGAATGCAGGCGGCAAAGGCACCAGGCACCACAGGTCCAGAGCACAGACCTGAGACGCAGACCTTCAGCCGAAGCATCGCCTCAGCCGAGCACGGCAACCAACTTCGAAGTGCAGCCTCGCAGTAAGGACCCGACCAGCGGGGAGTGCACCTTTTGAAGGTGACAACTCTCCCGCTGTCGACATGTTGCTTCGCTAATGGCAGCTGAGCACACCAGCGCACACACACACACATCAAGTCAGTGTGGTGCTGCATAAACATGAACCACTTCTAGCCTGCGAAAATTCTACCTACGCGGTTTGTTCTTCACACTTCACCAAAGATGCCCTTGAGAGCCAAGAAGTCGACAGCTCCACGTGACATCAGCCTAACAACTCGCTCTGCAATGTCAACCAACTTTTGCATTACCCTCTCTCTGTAAGTCAGTCACTGCTGCATGCAATCGGTTCCTTTCGCACACGTCTTGGGCCCCCAGTGACAGCGGGAAATAAGTCACACGTTCGCGGGTGATGCTGGAGACACCTTGCAAACGATACACCTACGAGCTGTCCGGGCTTTGCCCTTGCCCTAGCTAGCAAAGGTTTGCGTCAGTTTGTAAAACAACTGCTTGCCAGAGGCTGGATAAACAAACCTGACACGGTTTGCAACATGCAAGTTCGCAGCAAAATATACTCTGCTCCATGCTGTACAATCACGAACCTGTGGAAAGCCACCACTGCAAATTTTTAAACTAAAGTGACATCGAGACGACGCAGTCATCCGCAAGAGCCAGAGAGGAGACCGTCCGGCACTCAGCCGGGTCTCCAGCAAGGCCTTTCTGCAGATAGCTTGGGATGGACCCGTCCTTGGCAAAGTCGCCTGCTGTCCAGTTGCGAGAGTTTCTGATCTCCAAGTTGGCGCCGGCTGCAATGAGGGCAGCAGCGGCCTCATATTGGCCGGTGCGGAAGGCCTGCATCAGCGGCGTGCTGCCGTGCATGTGGTAAGCAAAAGCTGTGAAGAGGGAAGGCTTGCCGAGCTTGTGCTGCAAGGACTTCGCCGTGAAGATCAAGCGGCCCACTCGGCTTAAGTCACGCGGAAGATTCCACTGAAAGTCGAGATCAGCCCGCAGGCCAACCAGGTGCTGGACCAGCTCAGCAGAACCGCCCCGAAGGCCTGCGGCGGCGTGGAGCGCTCGGGACAGCTGCAGCCCATCTGGGCAGCCCTGCGCCACCAGCTCGTTCAGTGCCTCCCGTGCCCCGTATCCAGCTGCAATAGCTAGAGGCGTGGTTCCGATCAGGTTCGGGGCAAGGGGACTGCCGCCTGCTGCACACACCATTCGCACTCCCTCAGCGCTGTCTGACTGGGCTGCCCAATTCATGGCAGACAAGAATCCACCTTGAACGTGGGCCCTGGCTGTCAGCAGCAGCTTGGCGGCCTCGTGGTGCTTGAAGAAGAGTGCCAGGTCCAGTGCCGACATCCAGGGAGGGAAGCCCAGAGCGGGCTCATCCTTCGGCGTGCGCCTCTTCAATTTTGCCTTCTTCTCCAACAAGCTCCGGCAAACCAGGCAGTCACCCGCCATTGCGGCGTAGTGCAGCGGAGACCAGCCGGCCCGATCGGCTTCGCCAGGCCTCCAGAGGCCATTCTGCAGCAAGAACTCCGCTTCGGAGTCCGAGTCGTCCCGGGAGGACTCGGGCAAGAAGACGATGGGCTCGATCTCCAGGCCCCGAAGATGCACGCTCTGGAGGTTGAAGTGGCGCCGGAAGGCAGGCAAGTCGCCCGATTGCAAGCAGTGTCTCAGCTTTTGCTGCACTATGCTTCGCATCACCGGGGCCAACTTTTGGCGGTCTTCCGGGACAGTAAACTCTCCTTCCCCAACGCATCCGCTGCCAAAGGAAATCGCCGTGCCAACCAGTTCCATAGACGTCTCACTCTGGATCAAAAACTAGGAGCTGTCTCGACCCAGCTCACGTGCGGCCCGCTCCACCTAGGTCAACCACTACGGCTTCGACCCCACACAGAAAGTGCATGAGCGAAATGGACCTTGCATGTGAATGTGGGTGTCTTTGGGTCTTATTTTGTGGGCTGTGGCGGGCTGTCAAGCAGCGGCGCCTAGTTGCGTGAGGGAACCTGAGTGAAGGCTGAAACTCATCTAGAAGGACGGAACAACAGGAGACTCGGAGACCAAGCAATAGACCTTACAAAGCATTGCAGATTGTGTCTCCAGGCACACGACACCACCCACGTCGGCTCCAGCTGGCAGCTGAAAGCACCTGACGCACCCAAGGTCACCCAATTTCACCCAGGAAACATGACGTAGTGAACCCTAAAGCCTCAAACAGCTTCAGGGAACCCGCCTTGGCTTCCCAAGGGCAGTCGACTACGGGACAAAGAGCCAGGAAAAAGCGGCACCTGGAGACGTAGGCAGGGATGCTGTTGATGGCCTTTGCCTGCTGGGAGCCATCTCTCTCATCCGCGGCGGCGTAGAACTTCCGGTCTTCTAGTTGTGGCACGGAGAAATAGTCGTACCAGAGGAACAAAGGCTTGGCCTGAAAGTCCTTCATAGGACTTCAGAAGCTTACCTAGCCCCAAAAACTCCCCAAAAACCCCAATATCCCAAACCCAACAGACCAATCCTCAAGCCTCAAAAACCCCGGCAAAGTCCTTCATGGGAAGTGGCTTGGCGTTGGGCACCGACCCCTCCGTCATGATGTCCAGCGGCACGGAACCGCTGTCGGAAGTCAAGAGCAGCTTGAGGGCCCGCTGAAGGATGCGCATCTGCCTCTTTTAGAATGTCAGCTTGAAGGGTTGAGAGAGAAGTGGGCTGATAGAAGGCCTGTAGGCTTGGGGGGCTTCTGATGTATTGGGTAGAAGACTTAGCACGTTGTCAGTTTCGGATTTAAGGATCATAGCGGCTCTGCCTGAGGTCGGGGTCCGGGTGGTGCTTAGCCAGCCATTGGTGGGAGACAAACGCTGCCATCCCCGCGTCGTCATCGAAGATGATCAGGTCGCCCTGAGCCTTCAGAGGGTTGAGGACTTGGGGTGTTCAGGGCTTGTTCAGGGCTTCAAGGGGTTTGGGCCGGTTTGGACTCTCCACGTTTAGCCGACGGTTTAGCACCTCCTTTTTTACTTAATTACACGTGGGGTCTCCTTCGGAAGGTTTGCAGCCTCCTGAACCCAGGGAGCCATTGAGCCTTCCAATCCCGACGTCCGAATATCTACGAAAACTCATGACGCATGTTGCTGAATATGCTCCATGCAGCCAGGACAACGCATGTTCTGCTTAAGTGGGGGCCCGGCGGGGTGTAGAGTACCCGTGCCATAGGGGACTCAGCAGACCTAGGAGGTTTACAAGGACTGGAGTCTTGGAGGCTTACCTGTGGGCTTGGTGGAGGGGTGGGATTTGTGTGAAGCGTCCGACCTATGAACACCATCCACAAGAGTAACCGCTTCTGAACGCAAAGTCTAGACTCCCTCGGGCCAGCCTTCAAGAGCTCATGAGGCTTGATCTCGTTCATCTTCAACACCACATCTGCTGGCACCGTGTACATCGGGAACGTCATTGGACCGGCCTCTGCTGTGGAGGGTCTGGGGTTTAGGGATGTTTAAGAGCTCGGGCTCTTTTTGCACCTTGTTGGATGTCACACAAATGTCGGAGCTGTACACGGCTCAAAAGAGGCCCTCCGAAGCAAGGGCGTCGGGTGCGGCGGGCGGGAAGCTTGAGCATCGGTGGCAGCATTCACCACTCGCTCTTAGTAGTCAAGAGCTCGGGCTCTTTTTGCACCTTGTTGGATGTCACACAAATGTCGGAGCTGTACACGGCTCAAAAGAGGCCCTCCGAAGACACCCAAACCCTAAGGCATGGAAGAAAAGTAGAGAGCCACCCAAACCCTCAAGCATGTAGAACGCCTTGCTGAAGGAGAAATAGCCAGGACCTAGCTGGAACTGCTAGGGTCTGGCACCAGGCGACATAGTCGAGAACCTCGTCGAAGACATTCGCCCAGTTGAAGATGCACCTTCTCTGCTCCGGGCCAAGCCTCGGAAGGAACATCATAGCCGACACTTCCTGAATGTAGATTTCCATGACCTTGGCCGACACCCAGCGGCCACGGCGTCGGACGACGTCCGGGCTTTCAAGGCAGGCCATCAACCAAGTAGCGCCGCCCGCCCTCAAGCTGGCCAGGTCAAAACCCTTGACGTTGGGCACCGAGTTAGGGTACAAGCCTAAGGCTGCCAGGAGCTTCTGGAAGCGCGCCCGCAGTGCGGCTCCTGACCTCGGCCAGAGCTTCTCGTCAGGGAGCAGGCCATGGAAAGCCAACCTCACCAGCCTGACCAACTGGGGCTGGTCCACTTTGACACACTGGTGTCGAGCTGCTTTAAACCTGGTCTTGGGCTCCATGACGGCCATAAGCACCATGGAACCATCTGCCCCACACTCGGTGCCAACGTCCTCCGGGAGCACGAGGTCCTTACGGCGGGCCGCTGTTGCTTCTCCCACTCGGGCCAAGCCGCCCCAGCATATAGCTAGGATGCCTGCAACGTCCATCCAGCCCCACAGCATGGACACAGACAACATCGCCGCCAAAATTTGCCAGGGAACCGCGGTGTGGTGCGTGGGCGGTTCTTCTCGCTGCCAAGCGTAGGCTATATCCCACGCTGCCTGGAGTTGGCGGCGAGCGTGAGGGCAGGCCACAGAGAAACAGTTAATGGTTTCCGACAGATGGTAATAGGGCTTGCCCTCAGCGTATAGCCACTGTCCATACCATATAAAAATTTCGTTGAGCTGCTCGATGTCGTACCTGGCCAAAGACAACAGACCTGCCCACGTGCGGCCCCTCTGGCGGAGCCAAACTTCAAAGAGCTCTTGCAGCTTCTCCCTCCGGTTCCTCGTCGTCGCCAGCGTGGGTCGCCCCTTCTCCAGGAAAGTGCCGGCTCTTGCCTCCTTTCTTTGGGCTTCAGTCCGGCGGGCCCTTGCAGTATCCATGGCGGCGCGGGGCTCTACGCAGAACAGCAACCCGACAAAACCCTGAAGCCTGAACCCAGCCCGACCAGGGGACGCAGAGGTAAGTCCAAGAAGTCCAAAGGTGACGGCCAGAGTCCACGAGGAGGCCGGCCCCTCGCCTGGGAAGCCGAGGGTGGAGTCGAAGCCGACATGGCGGGCAAAACCTCGGAAGGGAAGAGATCGATGTCTCCCACCGTCTGGCCACGAAGGGAGGTCAGCAACCGGCGGCCAGAGCGCAAAGACAAGCCGGGCCCAATTCGCGGCCCAGCGTCGCAGCCTGGGGTTGTCAGCCGGGATCAGCCTGGTGGGGCAGTACATCCCTCCATGATAGAGGCCAGCGGCTAGAGCAATGGCGGAGGTTCGTCGAGTGGCGTGCCTGAGGCCCGGAGACGCCGAACGACCCTTGGAGACGGCGGCCCGTGCCACGAAAGAGTCACACAAGTTAACAAAACGGAGGGGGCCCCCAGGTCAGTAAACAGGCGAGCAAGGGCAGAGGCCTCAAGGATGTTTATGTGCACCTGGCCTTTCCACCGCCACACTTGGTCAACTCTCCACCTCAGGGACAAGGCAAGGTCCGAGGGGGCTAAGCGCTCGAGGCCGTCAATGCTCAAGTCCTTTTCTCAAAGGTGGGCGGCCCGGGCCCGAAGCGCTTTGTGAAGCACGTCACCGACGCAGGCCGGCAGGCACGACTTTGGCAGGTACTCCGGCTTGGCTGATGCTCCTTTCACTCGCCGGTGGGGGCCCGAGCAGGAGCAAACCCGAGAAAGAGGCGAAGGATCGACCCCACAAGCCAGGAACCGAAGTTTCTTAAGAAACGGGGCCCCAAAAACACAGGAAGCAGCTGATACTTCTTCGACCCCTGGCAGACCCAGCGCCCCCTGCCACAGCTCCTCGGCACGGCTTGGCAGCAAACACGGGGCCTCAAACAAAAAGGCAACGTCAGCTGCCCGGGCTTTGAGCAGAATGGCCAGGCCGCGGCGGAAGGAGGCAAGGCCCAAGTCGAAAGGCACCGCGACGTAAATAGCCCGCACCCGGTCCTCCTCGATGAGGTAGTAAATCCAGTCAAGAAGCCGAGGGAGGCCTAAGCAGAAATGCGGGGAAATGGCCTCGGAAATGAGGGGGCCTGCGACCCACCCTCTGCTGGCGATTTCTTCCCGAACTAAACCTGACCGGCTCCCGACAGCGAGGAAGTCGAACAGGAAAGCCAGAGGGCGCTCTGGCTCTGCATTGCCCTCAGCTGGCTTCTCCTCAAACATCGGATCTGCACGTCGCAGCAGGGCCTGGGCCGGGGAGCACACACGAGCATACGCCCCTTTTCGGTCGGCCGTGGCCCAAAGAGTTTTACGCAGGTGCTCCGGCAGAGGAGCTGAAACACAGGCCCCTTTGGACTCCGAAGCATCTGTCGCAACAGCGAAGGGAGCCGCAACGTCTGAGCACGCGACCGGGGCCAGGGCGGCGGCGAGCTGAAACTCTTGAGCGACAGCGCGGGGCAGCTTAAGCATCTTCGGGGCGGCCGGGTCTAACTCTCCAAGAGGGGAGAGGGCGAAAGCGCGACCAAAGACACAAAAGCACGGACGCCGAAACGTGAATGCTGACGTCCAGCTGCCCAGCAAACATGCGTTCAGCGAGTCTGTGGTTGCCGGCAAACAACAGACCTCCAGGCTAAGGTCAGACAACACGAAGCGTTTCGACCTGGGGGCGCCAACTAAGCAGGCTCCTCTGGCTAATGTGCTGCCTCTGCTGTCTACTTCTGCGCCAGCCACCGTGCCCAGCACACTGTTGGTCACGTCTTTCTCAGGCGATCCTGCTAGGCCTGCTGCTTGATAGGCCCGGAGGGCCTTGCTCATGCACGCCTTGGCGGGTGTCTCCGAGAGAGGAGTGAGCCTTTCATGTTCGGCCCGGCTCACTTTAGCGACTGCAAAGAAGTCGTCTATTATCAGGCCTTGGTGGCAGGAACAATCAAGCACAGGCTTGTTGGATTGAAGCCGCTGCCGGGGGGCCAAAAGGCCGCAGGTTTCAAGGTAAGCCGAATGGCTCGCTGTCGCCACTTCCACTCCGAGATGGTCTCCCTAAAGCACAGAGGAGAAACACGCCTGAACCTTTGCTGGGGGCCCCTGGCACGAAGGGGAGAGGCTCGGGCCTAAACCACAACCACCTAGGGGGGGCGAGGGTAGGCCCAGACGGCGGCAAAGGTCCAGCATGGCGGGAGCACCTTCAAAGGCCGAAGCGGGCAGGGCCGGCTGCAGCCTGTTGAGCCTCGCTTTCTCAGGCGTGCTTTTCAACTGGTGGTAAAAATCGCGCCTGTCGGTGATACACAGACAGAGGCCTTCGAGCCGAGGCTGGCAGCTAAGGCCGGTGAGCACCTCCCCCGAGGGGAGCCATCGTGATGGCCCGGGCAGCCGGGCCTCAGCAAAGTTGGGTCCTCGGCGGTCCCCTATCTGTCGTAGCTTCCCGGAGGCCTTGCGGGCCGCAAAGATTCTGGTATAGCAGGAGGGGTGCAGGCTGGAGGAGAACGGCTCGAGGTGCAGCAAACCCTGGGCCGACCAGAGCAGGGCCAGCTTAAGTGTCTCGGCCGGGTCCTCGCGAGAGCAGTCTGGGAACACCTCCTGGCTGGGAAGCCCTCCAAACAACAGGCTGCGTGGCTCAGCGAAAGCCATCTGAAGGTCTGGGGGAAGGTAGGGCAGAGGATCCCAGGACCCCCGGCCACTGATCTGCAGACGGTCCGCCTGGGCTGGTTGATAGGGCTGCTGCTCCTCAGGCAAAACATCCGGCGGCACTTCGGCATCAGCCGGGGGAACCCAAGAGTAGACATCGCCAACCCGGCCCAGGTCGGAGAGGCGCCGGGAGAGTTCTCCCAGCCGGGCTTGCAGCACATGAATTCTACGGCCGGCGGTGGAAGGTATTACGCCCTCCTGCTCGCTACCGTATGTCCTGACAAGGGCCCCGAGATAGGCCAAACAACGCGCCTGAGGCTGGTTGGGAGGCCTCTGCAAAAGCTCGAGGGGCACAAAGTGGCAGTCCTGGTGAAGGTAATTGAGGGCCATGACCAGGATGTGCAAAAGGCGTCGCTCAGCAACCACGGCCCGCCGTCGAGAAGGCAAAGAAGGACGGGATCGGAAGATGGCCGGGCGCGGAAGGGGGAGCGGGAACAGGACATGAGCCGGGGCACTCACACCACACCGGCAAAGGTGCAAAGTCTGTGCAAGAAAGGCAGAGAAGGGCGTGCGGGCCTTAAGAAATTTCAAATGCGCACGAAGAGCCCAGCTCCGAAAAGAAAGAGGGGCATCAACCCGAGGAGCGGGGATGCTAGAACAGCCTACCTCCGGAGGAGCCTGACCGTCTACATGCGAGGTCCTGCTACGGGGGGCCCCAGACCAGTCAAAACACGAATTCGAAGACGGGGTCCTAGGACCCGGGCTCATAGCAGCAGTCGGCGGCCGGGGACCAGCGATTCCAGAATTGACGGGGGCTTTGGCCGGCGGGGGAAGCGCTGTTTCTTTGGCTTTGCCTCGTCTGCCCCGGCTTCTTCGCTCTCGGTGGCGGCCCGGCCGGGCTGCACAGCATCCTTCCTCCTCTGGGCCAGCAAGTCCACCTCCCGAACATAAGCCAACGTCACTGATGCAAGGGCCGGGGGCACCAAAGGAGAGAACGCCCTCAGTCTGGCATTTGCAGCCTGCCCGCGGGGGGCAAACATGGAAGGAGCTGGATCCTCCAGCAGGGTCAGCAAGAAACCTAGGTCCCACCTGCCGTTGTCCATGCAGGATTGTTCGGTGGCAGCCAGGGCGAGGCCCAAATGCTCCATCGCGGCATGGTGGTCGCCCCTGCCAGCTCCTGCTGCAGGCGCTCTCGCTTGGCTGACCCCTTCCCGCTCACCGAAGTCGAGGAGCTCCCCAAGTCTAAGGATTCTCCTTGTGCCACCAGGTGAGAAACCAAAAGCGACAGGGCTTCCCCTTGTTGGGTGAGGGCCTTGGCAAGGGATGAGTCTCCTGAGGAAGAGGCGACGGCGACCTGCTGTGGGGGCACCTGCTGCGGGGAAACCTGCGGCGGGGGCACCTGTTGCATAAGCGCCTTTGGCCCGGCGGGGCCCGACTGAAACGGCTGAGGCACGACACTTGGGACCTTGGCTGGTGAAGGCAGGCTCTTTGCGAGGTGGCCCAGGGGCCCGGTAGGCTGCAGGCCGGCATGCGGGAAAGGTTGCTGGTGCAGAGGAGCCGGTGGCCGAGGGGGAGCTGCCGCGGGGGCTGCTAGCTCTAGCTGGCTTTGCCTCTCCACCAAACTTCTCATTTGCTCCACCAGGCCTGGCAGGACTCCCGTGAGGGCCGAGACTTGCTCTGACAGCTGGTTCACTGTCACTCGCTTCTTCGGGGCCGGCTGCCTCTTTGGTGCCTGCTCTGTCGGGCCAGTCGGCTCTCCAGTCAGCTCTTCGGCCGCAGTGTAGTAGCCTAGCTTCTCGGCACCCCCTCCTTCGATCCATTCCTTCGCTGCCTTCTGCAAAGCCCCGGGCTGGGGGAACAACTGGGAGGAGCCGGGCACGAAAGGATGCACATCCAAGTCGGTGACCGGGTCGTACAGCTCCATTCTCTCTGCCAGGCCGTCGTCTGCGTCTAGAAGAAGGACCGTGGCCTCGAAACCCACCGGAACCTCCTCGCCCTGCTCGTCCTAAAGGGACGTGCTGAGGCCAGCCGGCAGGGCAAGCATGAAACCTCCAGGCCTGCGCCTGAGGGGAAGGGCTAAGACCCGGGGCTCCTCGGCTTCCAAGGCACGGAAGGGCCAAGTCAAGACACAGGGCTGGCCTACCCCTTCCGGGTCGAACTTCATCTCCTCTGGGTTCATCCTTGGTGCGGTGGCGGGAAATCAACTTCGGCAGCGTAACAGTAGACCTTGGCCTCAGCCAAGGAGCCGAAGGAATGCAGCACGGAGTCGCTTCCAGACACCTCTCCGATGGCGGCACGGAGGGACGAAAAAGAGGAAAACCGGGCCGGGGCAGCAAGGCGGCTGCTATACAACACCACGTACACAACAGGGCGCACCTGGGGAAGAGGGGAGGAAGCAAGCGGGGTCGGCCAGCGACCGGCGAGCACCTCACGTGCCCAGCAGCCGGCCCTCCAGGCACGGCGCGCGCGCTCCTCGGACGAGGTTCCCGCGCTGGTGAGCCTGAGGCAAAGATCAAAGCAATGCTGAGGGCACACAGGAAATCCAGCCTCAGTGGTGGCCCTGGTGACGGGGGGGGCTGGGGAGCCGGCCTTACGGTAACCCCTAGAGGGAGAACTAGACCTAAGCCTAGACCCAGAAGACACAGCCTCAGCAGAAGGCTCGGAAACCACCTCCCACTCGTGAGATGGCTCGGGGGCAGAGGCCCGGGCAGGAGAGCGGAGGGTAGCAATTCGCAACCGCTCAAGAGCAAGCTGAACCTCGGTGATCGCTGAGGAAATTTCGGCCTCCTCACGGAGCAGGCCCAGGTTGAGCCAGAGGAACAGGGCGACCGCAGAAAGGGCACCGACACAAAAGCCAGAGAGGAAAGTGACCCCAAGCAGGGTCAACGATCCTTGGCAATGTGCCGGACACGCAAGCCCAAACCAGCCGGAAGCCCAACCCCACTGAAGAAACCCAACCGCCTGCGGAAGAACCTCAAAGAACCCCATCAAGCTTGAGCATCGGTGGCAGCATTCACCACTCGCTCTTAGTAGTCAGGGTTTACGATGTCGGCATTAGGAAGCTAAGGGACCGGGACGTTCACGGTCTAGGGCTGCCCTCGAATCACTGTGGGTGCGAAACTCAAGCCTCTGTTGCTCTTGCTCCTTCCCCCCTTTAAAGGAGCATTTCCTGAAGCTTACCTGGCTTAGCTTTCCAACAATTCAGAACTGAAAGGATCAACTTTCAAGGGCGTTGAATGTACTTTCTAAAGATTCAGATTGTTGACGTACTACATGTATCTGGCCACATGCACTGACAGACAGCATGCTGCTTGGTGACATCCGCATCGTCCGGTAATGCTTTCGCGTAAAGCTCCAGCGGCGTCGGCGAGCGGGACTGCTCGCAAATGCACGGCATTGCATTAATTGTATTGCCAAACTTTGGATAAATTGAACTGGGATGTGAAGTTTGCGTTTATTTTCAAAATGAAAAAAAACCAATCGTCTCTCTTGAGAGCGAAACTTGCGGTGTTGCGGAAAGTGACTTCGCAATCAATGCTTCCACAAATGACATGCAAAGTTGCTGAAAGCAGTTAAACAGTCACATGCAGAAAGAAAACGGAAAATGCATGAAACGAGTTTGTTCCTCCACCGGAGGAAAAACATAAAAGTGCAAAACAGAAAATAAGGTTACCACACCTGCGGTGAGGCAGCACGTGTTTACAGTGGAAGTGGATCTCGGGACAACCGCTGTCGATGCGCGAAGGCTTGGAGAAGCTTTGGCCGAAGGGGTTGCTCCTTGAGAGTCCCTTGTTGAGCAGAAAGCCCCAGGCACAGCTCACAGGCAACGAGGAGGTCCACAAGTCCAACGCCACAATGCCTGGAATTTTCATGCTCAGGGCCTTTGCGCGCAAATAATAGAAAAGACCTGCAGGGCTGGCTACGTTGCGTCACGCCGCACAACGCCAAAAGCAGCAGCACATGAACTCATTTGGGACTGTTGTCTCCCAGTTGTTCCCCAAACAGCGTCGCATCGGCGTGATGAAAGCCACCTGAAAATGACTGGACATTCTGACCCATGTTGGACATGCAGCAGATATCACCACACAGCAAAAACTGCAAGCTCGCGTTTCGAGACTCCAGGCGAACGTTCAAGGTGCCTGGGTGTAGAGCACCCTGGAGACCATTTACAACAGTCACCGCAAGTCTGACAATTTTAACTGGGGGCTCTTGATTCTCAAACAATTTCAGCTGGGGGTTCTTACCATGTTGAAGGAAAGGGTTTCTGCGACGTGCATTTGGATGTCTCACGGCACTACGCTAAAAAATGGTCTCGCATTTGTTTCCCAGTTGTCTCAACACAAATGCTCCTGTGACAGCCTGATGCTTTTGCCGCATGCCGAGCCTATTCTGCGCGGAGGGCTACACGCCTATTGGGCTCTAGGTAAGTCGCACAACGAAAATGATTCCTGTTAGCTCAAACCCTTCTACTCTCTACCGTGGCCTACGAGCTAGCCTAAAGCTCCTCTAGAATAGAAAAAATTCGCACCCCCGTTAGAAGATGGGATTTGAGAACTGCTTCCCGTGGAGTCGGAGGGTGAGACGCCGACGATGATCTGCTTGCACTGCTCTAACACTAGGCGCTCTGTCTTTTCGGACGTGTTGCATCTGTTAGGCTTTGCGGCTAGCGGAAGGGGCCGAGGTCTCGACTCTCTCTAGGGAGGGTAGCCCCAGCTCCCCACACACAGCACTTGCTTGGGGCCATCTGCAGCCATAGCTCAGAATTCTTCACTTTGGAGCCTCTCAATAATGGACTGTTGTCGGAGCTCAGAAGCTTCCATCGACAAGCTTGGCACTCACAAGGTGCGATGTCTTTCCCATCATTGGTCCAAGGTAGGCTCCAAACGTGAACCGACCAACAATCAAGCCTTCAAGAGCACTGGCATGCACGCAAATCGACGAACCCAAAGCATAGATCTGGTGTGGCTTGTGGTTGTTCCCCCTCAAGCGTTGCAGCAGAGAAAGCTCGGACCCTTCGGTGCGGTTGTTCCTGTTGTGTACATGGCAACAGTGCGAGAACAACAAGGCAAAGGCACGATGATGATTTCTCAAGGACACACCAAAGACCAAAGTCTTGCAGCTATGTTCACTATGTTCTGTTCAAGATGTCAACCTGTGCATACGTAGAAGAAGCGGTTAGACACCATGTCGCCACCAGCTCCCGAAGGAGCAGATACCACGCGGAAGCCAGAAAACTTCAGAAAAAAAATGCGGCTTCGCGGTAGAAAGCTCTCAGAACGAAAAATTCGCCGAGAGGGTCGCGGGCCTTCAACTGACGCTTGACCGTCTTGACAGACCAGGTCCGAGCCTGAGAAAAGGCCTCCAGAGAGGCATTCCACTGTCGACGCAAAGGAAGAAGGCGGAGGGAGCAGCTCTGATCTGCGAGCGCGATTGCCGCAGTTGCTCCACCCACGGCACCTATTCGCAGGCGCGCAGAACTGCCGCAAAGTTGTTCGATGGAAGACGAGCTTGCCAGCAGTCGCCCACCAAGCCAGAGAGGGAGCACGTGTCTTTGTCGAGCTGGCACCTCGGACAAGACTTGGACACAGCCGGGAAGACACGGTGACGCGTCTGGCTCGGATTCTGAAGCTCGAAGGGTCTCAGCCAGAGCCTTGTCCGACTCCTGCAAGCAGACAATTGTGTCTGAGTTGTCACAGAGCTTGAAACAGATCGGGGACAAGGGTCGGCCACTGGAAAGTACGGAGGTGGACTTCTTGCTGAAAAGCGCGTGTTCTCCAACCTGCAACCGTCGTATGACATAAAGTCTGGGCGTAGGATGCTGGCGCGAAACCTGACTTCGGCCATTTGCGGGAGTTTTCGGTGCGGCTCGGAGTGCTAGTAGCATAGTTCGGAGCAGCTCGGATTGGCTCTGAGAAGCTCGGGGTTGCTCCGAGTAGCTCTGAGTTTTGGGCGTCCCCCGACTCGGAGTTGCTCGGAGTGCTGGTAGGATGAGAGATCGGCCGCCTTCGCTTGGGGACCCTGATGATCCCAACCAAAAGACCGTGCCTTTGTCGCTTGGGCCGGGTGGGCACCCACCTGCCAGCTTCTTTGAGCAACACAGAGACCACCAAGAGGTGCACAGCGTGCCAAAGGGGAAGCACACACACCACGCACCACAGCAGGCAGTGCAAGAGAAGGTAGGGTTGAGCCTGGTTAGGTTCGAACAACCCTCCCCGCTAGACTCCACATGTTAGCTCGAATTGTTCGTGGAGAAACCGGAGTTCATCATGGAAGACATCGGAGTTCTTGGGGAGGTTGGAGCCTCAATGACGAGCCCCGCAAACCTGCGAGCTGAATTTCCTTGCCAAATCATCAACAATCATCCCGCAAGCTTGCAGCAAGCACCATATGATTATTATCATTACTGTTACTAGTGTTGCCACCGCTGCGGCGACTCCTGGTACCACCAGCAGCACTACTACTACTACTA
>CAJNJA010006152.1:0-17131 GCA_905231915.1 Symbiodinium necroappetens
TGTTTGCGAGGCGTCCATCGTCCGAGTGTTTCGCCAAAGTGAAAGTTCTGGGAAAATAGCACCAAAGAACACAGGCACAAGTAGATGCACAAGCAAAACCTCCACAGAAGAGGGGGCTGCTACGCTTCACCTTGAGCCTCTTAAGGACCCTACACGATGGGAATTATGGGTATATCCCTTATTATGGGTAATCCAGGATTTAGATCATCAACCGTAACCTCTGAAACCTCCAGGCTTCTCCGAAGCCTGCGAACCCACCACTGAAAGCCCCTGCCCCCTCTTTAGTATCCCCCTTTGAGTAGCCCTTTAGGCAACCCTTCAACGAACCCCTAAAGGAAATGAAACCCACAATAAGATAAATATGCCACTGCAGAACTCACACGACGAGCTGGCCTAGTGCGGGCGGCTAAGCCCACAGCCGCGTAGGATTTGGCAGATTTGGGATTTACAGCGGAAAGTTTACGGCTTAGGGCTTCAACTTTGGGGCTAAGGAAACCCTAAACCCTAAACCGTTTAAGGTTCAACATTTAGGGTTTAGGACCTTAGGATTCGGGGCTGAGGGTGTCAAGGATGTCGGGATTTCAAGGTCTGTGGAGCCTCGTGCAAAGGATTTCGAGCTTGGGGCGGGTCCTGGGCGATTCTTCAGCGTGGTGGTTTAGGGTTTAGGGTTCTGCATGAAAGTTCCTAAACCCTAAACCCTTAACCCTAAACCCGAAAATAGTAGGTCTCCCACAAGGCGATTGCAGCATGGTGGTTTAGGGTTTAGGGTTACGCATGAAACCCTAAACCCTAAACCCTACAGTTCGTTCTCGAAAATTTTCGGTCTCCCACAAGCGACCGATAAACCGGAACGCTCTTTACATCCGAAACAATCAGCCTAAAGCTCCACTGCCGAGCAAGAGAAGAATAACCTGAGAGGGTTGAACTCCCGGTTACGACCCATAGGCCCCTAAGTAGTTCCTTTCTGTGGTTTATATTTAGGATTTAGGATCCTATAAGGTAATCCCAAAAAGGAACTACTTAGGGACCTATGGGTAAACCCTGAACTCTAAACCCAATAGGTTTGGGCCGACCTGAATCTCTCCTGTAAAGGGGATGTCCGTGGTCAGGGCGATGCGGTTGAGGGAATTTCAGGTTTTCTTTTCGGGGTAACAGGGGTTTAGGGTTTAGGGTTTGGGGTTTAAGGTTTAGGGTTTAGGGTTTAGGGAGCCTTATGTCGTAAGGGCGATTGGGTGATTATACGAGCAAGCTGCGCATCACAAGTCACAAGCCTCGACCCGACAGCCTCATGTTTGAACCCATACCATGCAAGCACGCTGAAGAGCCCAAATCCGCATCTTTGAAGTGCAGGACATTGACATGGTCGGGTGCCATAGCCGGCCTTATCCCAGCTTGGCAGAAGAAGCCGTTAGGAGGAGCGATGGTCATCTGGAGAAACGAGTTCCCTTTGAGAACTCGCCGAAAATGCTGCAACGCACGGAAGGCGCATGCAGATTCGTCCAGGTCTTCTGAAGGGGGCTCGTAAGCGATTCGTTGCACCCTGCTTCTGCGACTAAAATTTAGGGATGGACTTGGTCAGGGATCCCTCCCCCTTTGAAGCCTGGGATCATAGTCTGTACCTGTGGCCTCAGAGGGAGGACGAGAAAAACCCAGAAATCCAGGCATCCCCCAAAAGGCCTCACTGAGTCAAGCCCTCGAGTTGTATGTAGGACATCTCCTCCAGCCGCGACTCGCATCGGAGCAGGGGGAGCAGGCGATCATGCTGCTGCACCTAGGGATGTGGGCTTCAGGGTTTAGGAAGGTTGGATTTAGGATTTTGGGTTTCGGTTTAGGAATTCGGGGTTCTGGCTTAAGGTTCCGAAAATTGAAATTTCAGAGGACTGCGCGGGTTTGTGCGGTTTGTTTCCAGGTTTCTTGGGGTTTCCGTGAAGTTTCAGGCTCGGCCTTGGTGTGACACGTGAGGTCGAACATCGATGCGTCCTTCAGACCCGTGGCCGACCACTCGACCCAGCCTTGGTCCAAGTCCCTCTCGACCTGCGGGGGGAAAAGCCCAAAAGCAACAAGGAGGATAGGGATATATCCCAGAGTGTAGGATATCGATAATATCCTAGAGTGAAGGATAGGGATATCCCGGAGTATAGGATAAGGATATCCCATGGTGTCTGTGTCCTTGCTTTTTTGGGGGGCCCTTCCAAGACCTTCGTAGCTTCAGAGCCGTCGGTGCTGTAGCCCCCGGTCTCCGTGTACTTCACGGACTGCGGGAGCCGAAACTGGGCCACGTGCTTGCCACTGGAGCCCCCATGCGACGGCATGCGCACCTGAAACCCTAAATTCCGAAGGCCCTAAACCCCTGAATGGCCCTAAACCCTGAAGCCCAAACCCTCAAACCCCTAAACCCCCAAACCCCGAAACCCCTACTGTAAACCCCCAAACCCCTAAACCCCTAAACCCTTTTTTGCATCTGCAAAACCCCCAAACCCCCAAACAACCCCTAAACCCAAACCTGAGAGGCCCCCTGCTCGTCGTCGAGCCCCCGCTGTACTGCTCCCGGATGGAGGCGAAGAGCTCCCCGGGAGGGGCGTCGATGGTGCAGAGCAGCCGCTTCTGCCGATCATACCTTTAGGGTTTAGGGTTTAGGGTTTAGGGATCATACCTCGAAGGCCCAGAGATGCTCATAATACAAGGATGCTGCGGGTGGTATACAGAGTACATTCTAGTAGGTTATCGTACATTAGAGTATGTTCTGGTACAATATGATTATGTCATACATTTTTGTAGTATACTAAGCGCTGACAGGTCTTGACAGGATCATAAAGGCCAGACTAGAGCTCATTGCGGGCCCAGGCGCATTACGTCGACCAAAGATGCAAAACGTCGAGCAGCGTTCTCGTCCGAGGACGCGAAGCGCGGCACCCGTCGGACCACGATGACATCAAAAGCTTCGCACAAAGCCTCAAAGTAGGATCTGTTGGGCTGACAGGCTTCCTTTAGCTTTAAAGGCCCCGGAGACTGCTCCCTAGGCTTCATGCCGTCTGTTACTTTCAAGCAGCTATGTAATCATGAGTGCCCACAGCTGCCACACAGAGCTCCTCGAAGGAGAAATCTGCGGCAGCCAGGCCATTCCCTCTCCAAACTCCTCGGCTACGTGCCGGACAGCACCCAAACCCTAAATCCTGTAACCTGGAACATACCAAAGCCGTTTGAGCATCAACCCCCCAAACCCTACCTCACGAAATGCTCGAAGCTTATAAAACCGTGAGAACCCTGCAAACCAGCGGAGCCTCCAGAGCTTTTGGAATAACAAACCCTTGAAACCGCATAGGGCTTCGGGTTTAGGGTGTATAACTGGATAACCCTGCAGTAAGACTGGAGTTGATTTAACTCATAAAACCCTGACCAACCCAAACCCCGGAAAACCCCGTAGAACCCTTCTATCCCTTCGGACTCCGAGAAATTTGCCCTTGTATAAAAAAAAAGAAAAACTTTCGCCCGATCTCGGCTGCACGGCAACTCTCGGCCCATGGGGACCTGGGGTGTAGTGTTGGGGCCGCTTGAAAGAAGTCTATAAATAGGTACCTCCAACCCTAAACCCTAAGCCCTAAACCCAGAACTCTAAACCCTAAGCCCTGACCCCTAAGCCCTAAACCCTAAGCCCTAAACCCGAAGCATTACACATTAAAGTTTCCCAAAGTGCCGCCTAGGCACCGCAATTCTCTCGAACTGCGGCCCGGAGGAGCTCCCTAGGATGCTTTCCAACCTGCAGAGGGTCTAGGGTTTAGGGTTTAGGGCTTTAGGGTTTAGGGTTCTGGGTTTAGGGCTTTAGGGCTTTAGGGCTTTAGGGTTTAGGATTCTGGGTTTAGGGTTTAGGGCTTCAGGGCTTTAGGGTTAGGGGTTTAGGTTTTGGCTTTTGGGCTTTGGGGCTTAGGCTTGTGTTGAACGGGCTTCGCACGGGCGTTGTTGTGATATGTTGGGATGTCGTTGTTTTTTGTGGCGTGTTTCGGTTTCTGTTGTCATGTGCCTGTGTGTAGGCGTGTGCATGTTTCAGGATTTAGTAGAGGCTCTTCTGCAGACCCATGTTGACACGAAGGGTTTGCGGGTGAAGATGAAAATGCCTCCCATCCTGGCGTATCCTGGAGATGCTGGATTTTTTGAAAGTTTCTAGAACCGGCGGCCTTCCAAAAGCAGGGTCGGAGGTCTGAATGAAAGAACGTTCCAAGTTGCAGTTGTGGAGACTTGGGGGATGGGTTCTTGCTTTTGACAAGCACCCCTTAACCCCCTAAACCCGAAACCCAGGTAACTACAGGACGGTCGAAATATATAAAACGGTCCGGGACCCTAAACATGGCTCAGCGCTGCACAACCTTGAAGCTCTAAGATAGGACTTGCCACTTTGGGATTTGGGGCTTGCACGCAGGGCCGTAGGGCATCAAGCTGCCAGCACTGGTTTAGTGCTCAGGTGATAAAATCCGGACACTACGGTTGATGATATAAATCCTGCACTACCCATAATAAGGGATATACCATAATTTTCATAGCTTGGGGTCCTTAAGGTAATGCAGGATTTATATCATCAACCGTATCCCTCTGTTTCACTGGAAGGGAAATGAAGGAAAACCCAAAAATCGAACCTGCCGACACACCCTGGACCTAATCCCAATTTCACGAACATCCTCCCGAACCCAGCGGCTCCAACCGCCTTTAACAAAGGGTCCTGCACTCTGGATTTCTTGCCGAAAAATGAAACAACGCTCGACTACTCGACTATACCGGAGCCCATAAACAACCTGTGAAACATGCAACAACCTTTCAGACCCTATGGAACACTACGGCTACAGCACCAGCGCCCCTGAGTCTAAGCTCCCTCTCTTTAAGGGTCCTTTCATTAAGATCCCCATTCTAACCCCGTTCAAGCTGTAGGCGCTGATGACTTATCCCTAAACCAACCCTCAAACCGTGTTCAATTCTGCACCCAAAAAAACCCTAAACCGATAAGCCCTAAAAAAATCCTAGAAACCCTAAACTTGTGGATCCTTTGCTAGAAACCCTTACAGGATTTGAGGACCCTACAAATCCCACCAAAACGCCACCTCTCCAGGAGCCGCCGGTCCGTTTCGGGTCCCAGTGGCCAGAAGAAGGCCCGATCTCCACCTTCAGAGCGTAGGGTTTAAGGCTCATAGGAGTTAGGATTAAAGAGACCTTTGGGGACATGGGCCCTCTCAATAAGGTCCCTTTTAAAATAGCCACTAGCAGAGTTAAGAACGGTTCCCTTCTAAGGGGTCTCCCTAAAACTACTTAGGGCAGGATCCCGATTGTCACCCGTCTTCAGTTTGGGGGTTGGGGGTTTAGGGCTGGGCGTTACGGGATTCGGGTCTAGGGTTCAGGGGTGAGGCGAAGGAGTGGAGTTCAGCAACCAGGGGTCTAAAGTGCACAGCACCCCCCTCGTCTTAAATGCTGAACCCTACAGCCCGACATTAACTGAAATGCGCAGCCTAAATCGCAATGCCCAGCAGAGACTTAGAAGGACGGGCCACGGGTCTGACTTCATTAAATGACTACAAAATGCAATCGCTAGGTCGTAGGATCCTCATCTTCAGCAGCCCTGAAAAGCCGTCAACTGACCTTGCTTTCACAAAAACCATAGACCCGCAACCCCAAACCCCATGGAAAACTCTGAACAACCTCGTGGAAAACCCGAAAACCATGGCACCTGAGGCCGCGAGCTGCGCCGACTTCGTCGCTCGAAAGTCCTCGCCGGCTGCGAGACGCACGGGGTCGCAGTGATCCTTGACAATTTAAGGTTTAGGGTTTGGTTTAGGGTTTAGGGCGAAGTGAAGGTCGGGAATTGCTTTAGGAACTTGGGGTGTCGGAATTAGGGTTCAAGCGGGTTTTAACCGTAAACCCTAAACCCTTTTTCCACGCCTGCGAACTGCAAAGCTGCGAAGCAACTGAACTGGAATCGAAGCCTGTCGGAAGATTCTCGACGGGCGGCGGCTAAGCTTCGGAGCTTTAGCTCTGGAAGTCGTACATGTGCAATAAACAAGCTCACTTCTTGCGCCGACAAGGGCAGGTGGGCGGGAGAACTTGAGAGGCGAACTGCAAAATCTCCCGAGGCAGATTCTCGACGGGCAGCGGCTAAGTGTCGGAGCTTTAGCTCTGGAACTCGTACATGTCCAATAAACAGTTTCACCTGTTACAAGACTGCGGAGCACCAGTTGGCAGGACTTTCACGGAGCGGCCAGAAAAATGCGCCAGCAAGTCGTCCGATGCCTGGTCCACAATTTGGATCCGCGCCCGGGATGAAGCAGGCAAACTTGACAGCTGGGCGCCGACTTCCTGGAGAAAGTATTCAAACGTCTTTGTTCTGGCCCAACGGCCACGCCAAGCCAACAAAGGTATGTTCTCAGCGAGCAAGTACAAATGAGTCGCTCCCGATCCACGAAGCACGCCCGGAGTGGCGCCTTTCACAGCTGCCCGGGTTGGAGCTCGAAGAACATAGCTAGATCCAAATAAAATCCATTAACACACCCACGAATGTGTAAAATCCGAAAAAAGAACAAGGAATTTATTGAGGTGAACGTGCTCATAATGATAGAAAGTTTGATTTCGCGATCCTCGCATGAGGGCATGTTCAAACAATGCTCCTGCTAATCTCGGGGGAACTGCTCAGTCGCCGCGCCGTCAGGGACCTCTGGTGCTTCTGCGGCCTTTGGGTGCATTGTGCCCCGAGTGGGATCATCCGAAAGCTGCACGAAGAGTAGTGCGGCTTGAAGTTCGTGCAGCGGAACCAACGCTTCCGGAATCCATTCGGCATGATCGAAATTTCCTGGGCACGGCGTCCCACTGCCGCCTGAAGGTGTGCAAAGAGCCAGGGTAGATCTTCTCATCCAAGCGGAGCCCGTGTGCTACTGTGAACACAAATTGTATAGCCAGGTCGTCGTCGATGCGGCCGTGCTGTCGCCTTGCGAACCTCGAGGTTTTAGGGTTTGTAAGGTGCACAAACAAGCTTGAGGCGTGACCCAGAATGTCCTCCGAAAACACTACATCCTTCCGCGTCAAGGCAATCAGCTCACCAGGGTGCAGCACGGCCAAGAAGCCGACGATCAAAGCAGCGGTCCAGCAGTACCATTCCCACAGCAGCCCAAGACCAACCGTTGCTCTCACACAAGCCACAGGCAGCACTGGTCGGCACTCGCCAAGCTCAGCACGCTGCCACTTCTTAGCGACCTGCCACAGGGGCGTCAAGACATTTCGATTCTGAGGGTAGCGGTCCTGCGTGGCCGTAAAGGCATACACAAAGAGGTACCACGGCATGCCGACCTCGTATATGTGTAGGCCGAAAGCACGTGGCGCAATGGCAGTTGCCTCTGAGCTCTCAAAGTCTGCCGCCTCGACGGCGGCCTCCTCCTCAAGCCAGGTCAAGAAAAGGCTGAGCCTCTTCTGCATCTTGTGGCGGGCGCTGGCAGCGAAACCCGCACGTAAGTATAGTCTGGATGGGCCGGCGAAGAAAGTATAATGTCGTAGGCGTTGCGCAGCCCAGGGCTCTGCACTAACCCCGCCAAATGCCACTTCGCACCCAGCCCCGCCCGATAAGCACGCGCCACACGAGCTGTGGTGGTCCAATCGCCACCGGAACCAGTCAAATCAGTCAACCAGGGAAGGCTCAGGACTTTCAGCTCGTCCAAGGGTAGGGGCAGTGTCAGCAGCAGGAGCTGGCACTAAGCCTCACTGAGCTGAAGCCTTCCTCGGCTTCCCCGGTCGCAGCTGCAGCGGCCGGACGGTGAGCTCGAGTCGTCCGACCCGCAAGGTGAGCTCTTCCACGTCCCGGTCCGTGCCACTCATGCACGGTGCGCCCGGTACTCCGCCAGGCGTTGTTCCGCGTTCAGGCGCGGTGCCTCAAAGTTCTCGCCTTCATCCACCAAGGTCCGAAGCAGAGTGACTAAAGTCCTCCGGCAATGGGTTGATAAGGCGAAGCAAGCAGCCCAGCAGGAAGGCAGTGAGCAGCGAGGACGAAGAAGAAAACGGGGCAGCCAAGGAGTGCCCGCGCAGGATTGCAACCCGAGAGAACCGAGAGAACTGAAGAGTTGTCGGGCCTCCAACAGCACAGGTGCCAACCATTGCCCTAACATGAGCCCTCAGAACTTGAGAGGCAACTCATCGGACATATTCGATGCAGGAGATACTTGGCAAACCCTAAATCCTAAACCCTAAACCTAAACCCTAGGGTTTAAGGATGTTAAGGGCTTTAATGGATCATCAGGCTCTTGGTCTAGGCTTTGGACCTGCGGTCTACAAGCTTTAGGGTTCAGGGTCGAGGGTTTAGGGTTTACGGGTAGGCCAGAGCATAACTTGGAATTTGAAGGGTTGGTCCCTCGGGCTGCAATCTAATGTAATATAATACAACCTGATATAAATCATACTATTTACAAGTATTCTTATTCTGATTAATGCGATTATTACTATTTGGTTATTAGTACTCATACTATACCATATCTAAGTACCATAAAGCCCAGGGTCCAAGATGGAATCGATAAAGGGCTGAAAGACCTCACGGTTGATGCCGGAGGAGTAAAGCTCCTCCGGCGCCAAGTTGGAGGTCGCCACGACTGTGCCCCCGGCCTAGGGTTCCACGCTTGGGGGGCTTAGGGTTTGGGGATTTCGGGGGTTTACGGTTTCGTGCTCAAGGATCCCTAGGGTTTAGTATTTTGGGGTTAAGGTCCCAGGCTTTCGGACTTTAGGGCTTAAGAAGGCCGGAAGGGTTTAAGGTGCTAGAGCCCTGAATGAAGGTCTTCTTTGTTCATGTCAATGTGTCTACTCGCTTAAGAATACGAGTCTGCGATATATTACGAGAAATGTACAAGCTTCATCATAAGCAAAGTCCTGCGCATTGCTGCGACTCCATCTGTCTATACGTTCCTTCTCTGTCTAGCCGGTGTCTACCTTAACCCAACCATCCCTGCCTTGAAGAGGTGCTTAAAGAAAGAGCACATCAGCAGCGCATCTCCGACGTTCAGGACGTGGCATTCGTCGAAGCAGAGCAGCGGCGTGGAAGAGACAAACTCCTGCGCGACCAGAGCCAAGGGATCTGCCATCTTGCCCACGTCCTCCGGGTTTAGGGGTTTAGGGTTTAGGGTTTAGGATGTTTCGTAAGAAGCTTCGTTTTCTGCCAACCTTAATGGGAATATGTGCTAAGAAAAATTCCTTGGTAGTTCAGGCAACTTAAGCTGTAAAATGTTACATATCCCTTTATACAACCAAAAAGACCCGGTCCTTCCGGATTCGATGCCTGAGATGCTTCGGGTTCTGCTGTCTCATGCTACATGGAAAGCCTGCACTGCGCTATGCCATATCAAACTCAAACTGCAGCAGTGCACTGTTAGCATGCTATAGTTTGCAATGCATTCCGTGGTGAGATGCTGCTTCTGACCCTTGTGATTCGGCCTCGTACGGCTTAGGGTCTCGTACTTAGGGTTTAGGGTTTAGGGGTAACCGAACATCTTTACACACGTTGCATGTAGCGAGCGTGCTTCATCTGGCTCTTAAACTGCTGAATGGTAAAATCTGAGTAAATCCTTCCCAGCTGCAGGCTTTTGTTCATGTCCAACATGAAGTCGTGGAAGTGAGCTCTGTGGCTTGCCACGCCCTGCTCACGCACACGGTCATAGAACATGTCCATCATCATGGTCTTTCCAGCCCCGGGATCGCCGTAGATGTAGATGCCTTCAAGGAACCCAGAGAACCCAGTACCCCTTAATTGAGGAAGATACCTTAAATCATAATATTAAGGCCCCTATAATTTAAGGTAGTATATTCCTTAATTAACTAAACCCTTAAACCCTAAACCCTAAACCCTAACGGTTTTTAAGTAAGGGGTATTGGGTTCTCTGGGAAGCCGAGGAAGCCGGGTGTTGCGGAGCTTTGAGGCTTCGGATATTCGAGCTCCAGGGCCAAAAAACTGTGGGTTTTTTGCCATGGCTTCGTGCGCAGAGCCCTCTGACAAGAAACTCTTGTTGCAGGTAGCATGCGAACTCGAAGACCGCTGCCATAAGTGAGCGCAGAGGGCCCAGAACTGAAACAGCAAAGCAAACAGTGGCTGCCAAATTCTTCCCAGAGCTTTAGGGGTTTAGGGTTTAGGGTTTAGGGTTCTGCCTCAGATAAACTGGTTTTGGATAACCCTCTTGACATAGATTCTCAGCCGCCGTGCAACTTAAGACGTTTTCAACACTAAACCGTCAGCCCCCTGGACCCTGCGACCCTCAACCCCAGGGCACCTACTGTTGATGATATTACCTTAAGGACCCTAAACTATGGAAATTATGGTATATCCCTTACTATGGGTAGTGCAGGATTTATATCATCAACCGTACCTCTCGGTTGGGATCGCTTGGACGATGTCAGCTCCCTATGCAGCAGGTCCAAACGCTCCAAGCACGGCAATTGCGCGGCAGTGTGCCGTCGTGCTCCCGTCGCCACCTGCGTCGGATTCCGTAATTACCCACCAATACCCACATTGAGGCTTCGTTTTGCCAAACATAGTGCAGGTGGAACAAATTCTACTCAAATCCTGCACCTGCGACTGATACATCTCTATCAGTGACAAGCCATTTGTCGGAGCAGAAAGCCAACGGAAATGATGTCCATGGACTTTGGAAGGTTGTAGATGAGCTTGCCGCAAGGACATCCGACCCCATGGCATCATACGCGCCGCCATCTTGTTGATGGACGTGTTATGTTGGGCCGGTTAATGCCTGCTATTTTGCCTGTTTGAAGGCGACACATGTATCACCAACACGTCTCGTCTTGTCATCTGCGCGATGAATCTCAGACTGTCGCTTCCAACAGCTGGCACGGATCTCAAGTGGCACTTTCACGTTATTTTCAACTTGATGCTCAACCAACTGCTACGGTCTAGTTGAGCCCAAATTCGACACAATGCTGTTCAAAAGCGACAGTTTGAATAAATAACCATTCGAACAGTATCAAACGACACTCCGCATGTTGTCCTGTGCTTTCGGGATTGCGCAAGTTGCACTGTGCCTGTGTTTGCTCGCATGCCTTCAACCTCCTTCTTTGGGAAACTCCTCACGAAGCCTACTTCCTTGAAGCCCCGCGATCACACGTCATTTTCAATCTCCTAAAGCAGCGACGTCGCTTCAGCGCTTTCTGCCTCGGATGGGGCATGCCTCGCACACCCAAACCAGGCACCAGGTCACCGAGCGGAACGGGGAGAGGTCGGGGGAGGGGCGCCAACCATGAAAACCAACAAGCAACACATGATCATTGAATGCCAAGAGACTCCTGGTTCGTACCTTCCACCTTTCCACCGATCAGGCCAGCGCTACCATCAGCAGCTTCCAGTGGAGCATGGGAAGCCGATTGTACTGAAACCGAGCTCAGGCTGCGAACCTGACTACCTGGACGGAAACGTTCAACGTGAATTTCTGAATGCTGCGCTGTACTGTAGCGCCTCTTCAGCTTTCCCAAGCAGCAATGGACACCTACTGGCATCGACAACTCTAGCGGCCGGTTTGGCCAAGCATGCTACGAGAAGCCCTTTCACTTTCACAAAATGTCGGGGAGTCACTGTGCGTAAGGCAAAAAGATAGCCTCCACGAACCCAATCAGCACCTCCACCTGGTAACAGGTAACAGGTAACACAGCATGCACCATGGTATGAGCTAGAATCTGCAGAGTTCCGGCAAGGACTTTTACAGGCTGGCGGCCCCAGCCCTGGGGCGCGTTCCATGGTCCGCTGACTAGGAGTACGACCAGGCCAGGTCGTTGGGCGCCACGTCCGCAAGCAGCTTGACTTTGAACCTCCGCCAGGTCATCCAATTATCGAAGTCCTGGGGTGCACTGGGGGGGCTCACAGTAACGTCCGTATGGCTCATCACCACGTAGCGGTCGTGGTGCGGGTTGTACAAGGCCACCTGGCCCTCACCAGCGTCGACCACGGCAAAGCGCACTTCTGGCCACTCCTGCAGAGAGGTTGGGTTTCGACTGTAGAACAGAGAAGGCCAAAGCCCCGTTAGGGTCCCTCCCCTTTGCTTAAGGCAGATAGCACACTTGCTCCCTAAACCAATCTCTTTATCCAACAACATCAAGAATACAAAGAAGCACATTGCCGTCCCCTTGGGCCCCTCCTTCGGGGGCGGCAGCTCGTGGGCGGCCTTCTCGGGGCTGCCAATCAAGTCGCCAGTCATCGTCACAAAGCGGTTGGCGAGGGTGTGGTGCAGGGCCACCTCGCCGTTTCCTGCATCCACTACTGTGAAGCCCCCGCGGAAAGAGTCGAGGTTGAAGGTATGCCAGAAGCTGCTGGGTTGACTGGGGTTGATGTTTCCATCGGGATCCATCAGCACGTATGTGTCAAACACAGTGCTGAACAAACCCACCACCGTCCCTGGCTGCAAGAGCCAAAAGCTGCGCTTCAGATGAAAGCGCGGCCACGTCATGGTGTCTGGCAAGGCAGTCACATTCCATTCAAATGTATCCACCCCAACGTCGTTCATGCGGATGATCCTGTTTCGTAGCGGCGAATGCAGGGCCACCTCGCCCTTCCCAGCTTCCACCACCCTGAACTTAAGGTCGGTCCACTCATCGGGGAGCTGGCTGGCTGCTTTGTAAGGACCTGCAATGAGATCCCCGGTAGCAGTCATCTTCACAAACCGGTTGAACTTTGGACTGTGCAAAGCAATCAAACCGTTGCCGGCATCCACGACGGCAAACTTCTCCCACGTCCAGCTCGCGGGCAGCGGGTCGTCGTAGCTGCAAGAGCCGCTGCGATCGATGTCCGCATTGTCATTCATTCGCAAGTAGCGGCTGTGGTAAGGGCTGTAGAAGGCCATGATGGAGCCTGGTGCTATTGGAGGCACCACAGGTGTTACTTGGCCCACATCGTTGTCCCCAAAGCCTGTCAGGGAAGCGATGGCCTTGGCCTTGCTGCTGGCTGACACCCAGGGCATGGCCGCAAGGACGAGGGAGAACTGGTGGGCGATGTTGAGCAGCTGGATCCGCTTCTGCGGCGACTCGAAGGGGCCAAAGTTGATCTTCATCCCCAGCTCCAGGGAGTTATCCTCCAGGAGGCCTTGGATTTCAAAGTTCACCATCCCCGGATTCCGGAAACTGAAGAGCTGGTGGATGCTCGACTCGGCCGAGCCGGCCTCAGCTTCTGTCTGCAAACCGCTCATGGCCTTCCTGGCCTTCATTTCTTTGACCCTTTTCAGCACGTCCTGGCCCCGGAGCTCCGAGGTCTTGTTGATGCCGAAGTCCCTCCCGTAGTCGATGGCCGCCATGTAGAGGTCCTCGAGGTCGGTCTCCCAACGCAGCTCCGCCATGGTCGAGCTCTGGCTCTTCGAGCTCTCTTCGCTGGATCGGTTCGTCTCCAGGAGGGACTGAGACCGGGACATGGTCTCCACGGTGCGGTCGTCCTCTCCGCTGTGGCTGCCCACGGCAGTGCCGAGGGGGTTCCGCCAGGACTCATGGGCCCCGAAGGTGTTGCTGCCCACGAAGTCCGTACTGGCTCCGAAGCGCTTCTGCAAGCGCAGGGTCCGGCTGAACAGCATCACGCCGCCAGACCGGATCTTGGACTGCAGCACACTCAGGTCCACTCCATCGGGCTGCTTGTCAGGCCAACAGACCGTGGTGTCCAATTCGGCCAGGGGCGCAGGCATGAGCTCGAAATTCAAGCCACCCACGAAGGCGATCACAGGCTGCATGCCCAGGGAGAAGGTCACGGTCACACACTTCTCGATGGACATCTCCCAGGTGTAGAAGGAGTATCCTTGCCACCTGTCCCAGTTGGCTTTCATCCAGTCATTGTCACAGGGCACGCCAAAGGGTTCCAGGGGAATAAAAGCATCAGCACTACTACCTTGCCAGTCTCCCTTCGTTGCCTGGTCGTTGCTTCCAGTCTTGCTCTTGGGCGCAAAGGCCAGGCAGGAGTTTGTATCTGTCTCCTTGCCGTTCCACTGGGTGATGAGCCTCGTTGCATAGTTGCCTGACTGATCCGAAACGCTCAGAGCGACGACGCCCTGGGGGTCGGAGTCGTCATCGCCCCGCTTTGCGCGCTTTCCGCGCTGGGCATCTTGCTGCACTGCCGACATCCCCTGGCCACCTTGGCCACCTTTGTCCTCCTGGCGTGGAAGCTTGGATCTCGAGTGCTTTCGGTGCTGCGAGTGGGTCTTGATGGTCAGGCTCCTTCCAGCATGGTGCACCACTGGAGTGGCATCAACGGCAGGGAACGTGGATTCTGCGGCTTGCTGGATGAGGGTCGTACTCTCAGACAGGACTTGCTTGACAACAAAAGTCGCCACCTGCGCAAAGACATCGATGAACTCCGTGAGCATGTCACCCATCTTCGTTAAGAAACTCAGTGGGGGGACCACCTGCAGAAGCTGCAGGCCAAGGCATTTAATAACCTCCAGGGCATTTCCCGACGTGGCGCACTGAACCAAGTCATTTCCGAGGTTGACCATGGCCTTGATCGGTCCGGGCCAATTCACGTTGAGGGTGCTGAAGTTGAAGTCGAAGAGGTCACACCTCTGACCCATGAGCTGTACATAACACTTCTGGCGGCCCCAGTTGACGTGCATCCCGTTGCTATCCACGCTCAGGGATGGCCAGGTGGTGTCTGGGCAGCCGGCACTCCAGTCGTCGAAGCCCCTGACGAGGATGTCCACGGCCCTCTCCACAGTGTCGATGACGGTGTTGGCCACAAAGGCCACCTGATCGCTCGCAGAATCGTAGGCGTCCCCCAAGGCGTCCCCAACCAGGTTTGCACCGTCGCTGACGCCGTTGACAACATCCTCGGCCGTGTTCGCTACCGCCTTTGCAGCTGAGTTGGCAGTGTCGGTGACAGTGTCCACGGCATCCTCGACCCAGTCCAAAGGATTCGGAATGAGTCGACGAACAGCTTCCGACGTGTCCTCTTCCAACAAGGCCCCTTGCGGCTCTTGCTTCTTTTGCTTCCTTTGCTGGTCATGTTTGGAGTGCACCTTCTGCTGCTCTTCCTTGTCCTTCTGGCGCAGTGCCTGGGGCTTGAAGTCGCGATGCTCCCGTTGATGATTGTGCTTCTGCATCACGCTCCTTAGGGTCTCGTCGGCTTTCTGCTGGCGGGCTGCGGGGTCGACCTGCTTCATGGAGACCGCGTTGTTGTCGTGATCCAGGTCCAGGTGATCCTTGACAATGTCCCGAAGGTCCTGGATCTCGTGCTGTTGCAGCTCGACCACCGTCTCCAGCTGCACAATCTTCAACATCAAAAACTCCAAGTTGCGGCCCAGCTCGCCAAGTCCATGTCTGCCGTCGGTGCTGTTGCTGGTGTTCTCAGGGTTCGGGACGTTGCTCATGGCCTTCAAGTCCTGCTCTGCGTTCATCCCCAGGATCGTCAGCAGCTCCTCGTTCACCGTCCCGTTGCTGCTGTTAACGCTCATGTTGATGGGGAACTCGGAGAGGTTGCCGGCGAGGGCCGAGTGCACCTCCGCCTTCAGTGCCAAAAGCGAGGCCGCCGACGCGGCCGATGCGGCTGAGGCTGGACATTTTCCATCCTGACAGCCCTCCTCCGCGATGCATATGTTGAAAACGAGGAAGAGAACCGCCGTCCAACCGGTATGAGCCAAGCTCATGGTATTGGAAGATTCAGAAACGGAATCCGGGATCAATGATACTTGAGCCGAGATTGCTGACACCAGAGCCCAAAGTGCCAACATACGTACCAGGAAAGTGCAAGTGCTCAATGTTCTCACTTCGTGCACTACACAACAATGTTGAAATTGCCAAGCTCTCAAAGTCTCTAACTCTAACTCTGTGGATAGCTTTACAGGTTATCTGCGAGGTGAAAGGTCCAACCTCGCAACACACTTGCTTCTGCAGTTGGTGCATTTGCGCCTGGTCAGCTTTGGGATATTCGCGGCTTGCAGACAATGAGGTCCTGCAGTTCTGTCCCGGAGCGCTCTCACAAGCAGCTGATCAAACATCCTTGCTATGCCTAGCATTAACCAAAGAGGAATGCTCCTGCAAAGGCCGATGTATCAGCTTGCACATCCAAAGACCGGATGAGAACCCCAAGCCCTAAACCCTAACCCAAGAAAGACCAACACCCATCCAAGCCCGTCAGAACCCTCCCGCAAACACCCTAAACCCTAAACCCTAAAAGCATTCTCAGCTTGGCGCCCTGCCACATGGTCCCACATCCGAGAAGCCTGCAGAAGCTTCGCTACACCGCCTTTCTGCGCATGCTCCCCTGAACCCCAAACCCAAAACCCTCCCTAAGCCCTAAACCCTCAACCGTAGACCTTACAACCCTAGACGAAACCCGAAACCCAAAACCCTGCACAAGTCGTAGTCCCACAAGAGAACGTGCACCTGCAAGACTTGGCCGCGGCTGTGGTTCAGTTTGCCAAGAGGGCAACCCCCGGATCCTCTTCCGGCACACCTGATGGCGTGACACCAAGCAAACCCAGCAGGGACCGTAAAATTCCGTAGTTTCCCGGCTCCGGCCTTCAAACTTCTTCGGAAAGGCGAGAGCAATGGACTCGTTCCAGGAAGGGTTCGGATCCTCCGAGTCTTGCGCAGCATCGGCAGCGCATACTCATTCCCAATATGACTCTGTGTACATGCGCAAGGCAGGCAAATACGGAACCGAGAGGACTTGGAAACTGCGCAACTGCATGCACCTGGTGTACAATCTCCGCTTCACAACACCTCTGAAACCACTCCTCTAAAATTGTGCCAGACTTGGCGAATCTGCAGATGGCTGCCTGGCTCGGACGAGGTTGAGGCTGTCTTCAACTCTGCAACACCGAGCCAACACGGAGAATCAACGAGGGCTCGAGATGCCCAGAAAAGCAGCGCTCGGAGGCAAGGCCGACCTTCCTGTCCTTGTTCCGGACTCGCATGACCCTCTGCTCAACCTTAGGGAACAAGGGGGGGAAGAAGTGTGCTACTCTACTACGGCAAGCTTCTGTCTGCTGCTACACTAGTCGCCGCGAACGTCGTTAACCTCGCCCGATCTCGGACAAATGCGAATTCGCCTGCAGCTTGACATTCCGTAAGCCGATACATTTATCACACTCACACGTGCATGGCAACAGAAACCTCAGTCAGGCCAAGCCTGTCAACAGCAAAAACTTCGTGCACT